>CACSLJ010000037.1:0-136865 GCA_902706625.1 Albugo laibachii | reverse complement strand
TTTCTTTTATATATTTCATGATTTTGGGATATTTTGTTTCATTATTTTTGATTTTGGGATGTTTTGTTTAATTTTCACAAAAGTTGGGATATTTTGTTTATAAACCCTAATTTTTAAGTGAGGTTCCTTTCTTCTCAGTGATCTCCGTTCATTCCTCACTAATTCGATTGCTACATTCATAACTGAGTGAACATCTATAAAGAAGACGAAATTCAGGGAGCCTTCAGAAAATGTAACCTTTCCGATTTTTTTGGTGGGCATTCGTGATCACAAAGGCATCATATGTGGTAGAAGACCTTCGACGGTAGTTCCTGAGATCACTTGTACATGCTGGTTTGACCTGAGATATCGCTGAATCTGCGATACATAGCCTCATAAGACTGAGATGATTGAGTTCAGGAATGATGCGAATACTTGTGAGCTGTCAGATATTGAATTCCGAGGCGTGTTTTACTCTATCAATGGGCAAATTCACCAAACTTGCACGTAACGAAATCAAAACCAATGAGCCCAACCCAGTTATCATTCTCGAAACAGCCACAGCGTTCTAAATACGGATGAAATCGTCATAAGAGGATACCTGCGAAAGAGATATCGAGATAGCAATTACAAAACCTTGCATTCTGAGGGGAGTCTGTTTACATGAGTTATTTTTTGAGAAGATGGTCATTCTAAGGATCCTTAGCGAGGACAAGAGCTCGTAATAGCAGTGGAGAGATGGTCCGGACTTTATCTATCGTAATCTTTCAGTTTTGTACAGCTTTTCGAATGCTTAAAGAGAACGATCCTTGCAGCCAAGCATTTTGGCTGACAGAAAACGGAAAAGTATGACTCAAATCAGCAAAAGTAGTGCTTCCTCGACTGATTTATTCGGATTTTTGGGGTCAAATACCACTACACAGACATTCCCAGAAGACAAAAATGACGATTTTTTCCTTTCAGTTTAGTGCAGTATTTAGTATCAATATTGTATGCTCAGAAGGTCGGATGAGCATTTCCTCACGCATGCAATTTATACCCTACCCCCACGACGATGGCATACGAAGTTGCGGCACAAAGAGAAATGTATTAATATAGAGAGGGTATCTTTTTTACAGAGATGTCAAACAACGCACTCACACACTATCAGATCAACAAAGTCAACACTCCTGCGCTTTGAAGACGCTGCGGTGATCTGATGTAAGTCGCCGCGTGTCAAGAGCCGTCCAAAAACGTCAATAGTCTTCCTCTTTTTCCCTTTACCTGTCTGCTCCTTCACTGAAAGTATTAGCACTTCTGATACCACTGTTGGACGGTGGATAAGCCAATTTTGTCTCTGAGCTGCTCTACTTGTCCTACCATTGTTGAACAATTTAACTCTCCGCACCATTTCGGGTACGATAGAGCGAAGAGACCAGCTTTCTTGAACTCCGCAGTTGAACTTCGCCTTGATATCGCTTGATTCCATGCGTCGATTCCAATCTAAATTGCAGTCCGCTTGTCAATCGAATGGGAACCTAAAAATAGATAATAACATATGTAAATGCAAATCCGATGCCAATATTGCTAAAAAGAGACTTTCGTCTTTTCATCATGTAGTGGCGAACCAGCGTGCAGATCTTCTTCTTGTAGGCACAGAACACTCCAATATCTAGTGGCTGGATCAAGTGTGTTGCGTTCGCAGATAAGCACGCAAAGAGAATTCCGAGTGCGTCAACTAGCGCAACCAATTCGACAGACAAATGGGACAGATATCCCTCGAATAGGAGCAAAAGTGGACGAGTCACTGGTTTCCGTATCGAGTTAGAGATTATCTCTACCCAGCGGAAGAAAACTAAACGGTTGATAAAACCGCCCGGTGCGCAGGTAACCCGAGCGCAGCTGACTGAGCAGTTGGCCATCAGGTTGTGGCTCACATGCTCTCCGGGGAGGATGAAAAGTGGAGGCGAAACGAAACCGGAAGCACTGGCACACGCAACGACATTGAGATGGAAGTTGATGGAAATGGACCGCGACCACCTTGGTGCTTTGCCGACGCATAAAGAAGCTTGTTTCTTATATGTTGAAGATGCGGCTTGCATCGAGTCGATACTTGATCCCAAGCCTCGCCATCGTGTAGAAGAGCACGCTGAAATTGTCGTCAGTGCACGCGTTCCTTGCTTGCGAGATTTTCTGCGCATGTCTGTTAGTCAGCTCAGGGTGGCGTCGCATAAAGCGGCGGTACCATCCATCAGACAGGGCGCAGACAACGCCGTGAAGACGAGAGGAAATATCACTAGCTCGAGAGAGGATTTCTCTACGCTTCGATGGCGTGCCGTTGGGCTGCAACCCGATTACCCATTCGACGAGATGTTTCTCGCTATATTCAGTAAGGACTAGAGTAGGGCCGCGTCGGACAGGGGGCACCAACACATTGCTACGCTGGATCTTGCCATACTTGTAGAGTGTGCGCAACGGAACACGGGCGTAAGAGGATATGATGGTGCCAGACGTGCCGTTGCACACGCACCGATCAGCGCTTTAGAGAGCTTCAATGGTGTATTGTTGGCGGTGCGTCATCTTGTTTGTGCGGTGTACACAGCCCAGCGGTAGTGTAATTCAGCTGCGTTTTGGACGGTGCACTAGACTGGTTGTGTGCACTAAACTGAAAGCTTACGTTTTCCGCACTTACCCTCACGCTCCCACCGTTAATACAGAGTGTGGAAGAGTGCTCTTGTTTTCCAACAGCACTTGAGGTAATGGGATTACGATATATGTTGCCGGCTTTTGGCATGCAGGAAGGGAACTCCGATGGACGAAAAATTATACCGGAAGACGTTGTACGCAATCAACGAGGCAATGCACTTGTTGTAAATACCGATCAAGAGACCTTTTAGTTGGTAAATGCGTTTAGCTTGGCTTATCCTCATCTAAGATGACACGATCAGATGTTGCCAACGACATTTCACAGACCCGCTCAAAACTTGTCATCATCATGCAGCAGTATGAGAGAGTATATAGGTCAATGTATTGATCAGGGATCAGGGCGTGAAGTAATAGCTCATTTCGACACGATCAACCAAAGCGCCATGCTCACTCGTTAAGCATAGAGCCAGTAGAAAGCATTTCTCAGGACTCAAACCATTAGAAGGATGATTTGAGACAAGGAAAGCGAACAGCAACGTCGAGCTGTTCAAATTCTATTTCCTTGCTCAACATTTAGTCTCCGTCATTGTACACGTGCTTCTCTTGGCGAGCAAAACATATTCAGCGAATTAGAATTTGTTCTTATGGCACTAATACACCGAAGGAGAAGTTGATACTACGTTCGGTACATGTGGCTGAGGATGCGCAACATGAAGGATATTATTAGAAGGAGTTGACGAAACAGATATTTTCGGCCGACCACCATCGGTGGTAAAGGCGTAGGTTACCTTATGATGTGCTCTGAACACACTGACGTGGCTGGTGGGTTCAGCATGTAGAATGCATTGTCAGGAAAAAGTAAAGACAACAACACTTTCACATTTTCATAGCGTACGCGAGACCTCACAGATTCTTATAGGTTATGAGCCCAAGCGGTAACGTCACTGCCGCGGAAGAACACCGCGCGCAGCCTGAAGCGGAAGCTGGTCACGAAAGGGCCAGCAGCTAAAAAGAAGAACCGAGCTACACGCAGGGTAAGCTGCTAGATCTCCTTACGGACCTCACAGAGCGCATGGAGCGCATTGAGGCGTCACAAGAGTGACAAGAGGAACAGGAGTGTTTGAAGGGCCACGAGGCTAGCGTTTTTGGCTGGATGCTGGGACAGGGAAGGCCGATGAGCAGGGAAGCATTGTAGATGACGCCACCACGGCGAGTATCCTGTGTAGTGTCGCCTTCGACCTACTTTGGTGCGAGTCAGCGTGGATACGCTGTTGCAGCGGCCAATGTTGAGATGGCGCAGGCGCCGCAGCCGGATGTGCCGCAACATTACGTGCCGCTAGCGAGTTATCAACCATCACCACATATTGCACCAGGACCGCAGTACGGTCGCGTGTCGGACACTCGACAAAGAAAACTAGGGATTCCTCCATTCGATGCTAAGTAATTTTACCAAGGACTCGGAAGTGGATTTCTATCGTGGGGCAAGCGTTTTGTGCGGCAGATTTCATTCGCGGAACGAGCAAGTGGCTTTCAGTGGAGCGAGGATGTCAAGGTGGACGTCCCATGGCATCACTTGACCGGGATGGCGGAGAGGTATTACAACCGTCAGGTCGAGGGATGGTGGGAGGAAGATCCGAAGCTCGAGCATGCGATGCAGCGCCTACTTCACACGTTTGCAACAAAGATCACCCCGGCCCAGAGCATATAACTGTTCACAGCAACCAGAAGTCCGAAGGGAAGCTGGACCGAACACTACCTGTACTTAGTGGCAGTAAGTGAAGCGTGTGGAGGCGCTGACAATATGGTTCAAGATTACATTGTGCATTATGCCAATCCCAGTATGAGAGTATCAGTGCTGTCGAGTTTAAACCTTATGCGCACGGATTACTTGCGGCAGGCTGAAGAGCTTGCGCACTTCGCTCAGTCGATGGAGATCGAGCTACGCGGGAAACACTTCGGAAGGGACTTGCTCAACAATGTGCACGAAGGGTGCAGAGACATCTGGGAAGAACGTAAAGACGTCCCGGAAGAATGAAGAGGCTTTCGAAGTAAAGTCGTGACGCTAGGAAGTGTTACAAGTGTGGAAAACCTGGACACCTCAAGGCTGCGTGCCCAGAAAGAAATAGAGAGGGAGGAACGTCGGATGAAGTGGAATACGTACTCACGGTGGACGCATCGAGCGTAGATGAAGAATACTGGATTCTCGATAGCGGCTCGATCCGCCATCTGGTGAATGACGACAAACTCCTGGAAAACCCCCAAGAATACGTCAGTGAGTGTCTCGCTGCGGATGGAGGACACCTGCCCATAACTAAGCGAGGGAGTGTCACGATTACAACGAAGGTAATGAGGAAGACATCCAAGTTGCGATTGCTGGACGTGCAATATGAAGAAAATCTGTAGAGAAACATTATCTCGTGTGGATTACTTGAATTAAAAGGGTTCGGGCTATCGTACCGGGGAAAATATCGTGTGGTCGCGAAAATGAACGATGGACCAGCTGTATTTGATGTGAAAATATCCCACAACGTCTTGATCTTGCTTGCACAAGTTCGTTCCAGAGTGCTCAAGGCTGGAGATGTGCTGATGTCAGTGCTTGCAAAAAATGAGGCAGAAATCTGCCAGGATGTGCAGAAGGGGTCTCTTATGCATTTTCATAAAAGACTTGCTCACCTGGACTACGACACGATTATCAGGATGGCTAAGGACCCCGCGTCGGGTATCCATCTCACGGACAAACAGCGAACGAACTGCTTGGCTTGCGCTCAAGGAAAGCAGACGAAAACCCAGCATTCGCGACAGGACTCTGGGAGAAATTCGTCCATTGACGTAATTGGAGGAGTCACCTGCTCATATTTGAAGGGACCGATGACTCCCCGCGGCAGATTGGGAAGCCGGTACATGGTAAATTTTATCGACCACAGGACGAATTATTGTCGCGTGTTCTTGGCGAAGACAAAGAACGTTGCAGCAAAGAAGTTTAAACATTTCATGGCCTTCTTCGAGCGGCAGTTTAACTGCCGAATCCACGTTTTGAGAACGGATGGTGGAGCAGAATATCACGCTTTGGATCTCTTCTGGGTATTGCGCGACAGAAAAGTGAGCCGCGAAACCAGGCGAGTAATTGAAAAGCTTAGAGGATGCACCGCACCATTATGAATATGGTACGGAGCATGATTTTTGCTTCTGGGCTACCGTTAAAAAATTTTGGGGAGATGCTGCAGAATATGAAGCACATATTCTTAATTGGAGCCCAAGCAAAGCTAATCCGGAAAGGTAGTCGCCAATAAAGATGCTCACGAAAAGTACTTCAGATTTATGGGATATAGTGGCATTCGGGTCTACATGCACCCTGCATAGGGATCCGCAGAATAAGTCACTTGGTGAACACGGCAAACAAGGGGTCATCATCAGAAATAGTGACGAAATGAAAGGCTATAGAGTCTTTATCCCGAAGGATAAGACCGTAATTGCGACTCAACACGTCAGTAACGTGAAGACATTGGTTGAGGAGAGAAACGACAAAAGTTTGATGGACAAACGCCCGGCTTCAGTTTCGGTAAAAAAGGATCTAAGCAACGAGGATGGAGGAGTAGTTGGACACGAGATGCACACAGGACAAGGGCAGTGGTGAGAAAGTTGCGTATAAAAGCTGAATAACAGGAAACAAAGGAGCACCTCGACATAATAAATAACGCGCGGGAGGCGGATCCGAAGAACTATGGACAGGCTATGAGAAGCGACTTAAAAGACAAGTGAATGGTCGCAATGTCGGAAGAGCTGAAAGCGCTTGAGGAGAATGGAGTATGGTTGATCGTTACGCCACCCAAAAATAGTCACGTGATGCACACAAAATGGGTCTTTAAGACTAAAACTGATGCCGACGGGGGTATTGAGAGATTTAAGGCGAGATTGGTTGCCTGTGGCAACGATCAATTGTTTGGAATGGACTATGGCCATACGTTTGTTGCTGTTATGGAGCTGAGCACTGTGAAGGTTTCGGTCGTTCTCGACCGACATCATCTCAACATGCTATGCGTTGGGGAGTGCCTGCGAGGCACGGGGACATCCCAACGCTTACGTAACGGCCGAAAAAGAAGAACATCTGGAAATCTACTTGTCAATTCCACAGGGGATGGACATTCCAGCAAATGCCTTAGAAGAGTTTGGCGTAAAGGACACGTCCAAATTAGCGCTGCGCTTAATTAAATCACTTTACGGGTTGAAGCAAGCGGGACGCTTGTGGAGCCAGCTACTTCATGCGAAATTAGAAGAAGCGGGCTTTACACGATGTGGAACTGATATGTGCCTGTACTTTCTGCAACAGAACGGCGATGTGACTGTTGTGGGCGTTTACGTGGATGACCTATTGGTGACGGCTTCTAACCCAGAGATGGTGGAAGCGTTTTTCAATTCGAAGAATGTTCTTTCTGTCAAGGACTTGGGAGAGCTGCGGAAGTTTCTTGGGATGAGGGTGAACCTGGACAACGCAAGAATTTATACGCTGGATCAACAAGCAGCAATTGAGGAGATGATTAAACGCAACACGGGCTCATGGAAGCGAATGGCGTGCGTGCTTCTATTGGTGATGTAAATAACGAGGTGGAGAAGGATCCCATGTATCTGGTGACGCGACCAGGTCAAAGAGGTATAATAACTATTCGCGACTTTCAGTCCCTTGTTGGGAGCTTACTTTGGATTGCACGATGCACACGTCCAGACATCAGCATCGCTGTACACAAGGACACACGTAGAACAACTGAACCGTCTTTAAGTGACTGGAAGCTGGCAAAACGGATTACAAGGTATTTGAGAAAGACCAAGAGCATGAAGCTGAGGATGGAAGTCGCCGGGAACGGAAGAGCCCGTATTTGCTTAGCAAGCTGGAGTGACTCGGATTTCGCAGCTGACAAGTTAGATCTCAAATCCGTGACAGGAGAGGTCGTGACAATGGACGGGGCTGTTGTGCAGTGGATCTGCAAGAAGCAAACGCGGGTGTCATTATCGACGATGGAGGCCGAGTTCATTTCGGCCTCG
Source organism: Albugo laibachii (assembly GCA_902706625.1). NCBI lineage: Eukaryota > Oomycota > Peronosporomycetes > Albuginales > Albuginaceae > Albugo > Albugo laibachii. The sequence goes on along the minus strand of CACSLJ010000037.1, from coordinate 129,224 downwards.
CACGTCACATGAGAACTACTGGGTCTTAGAGATTTACTATCGGAAATTGGGCTCCAAGTAGAAAAGCCCATGAAAATGCTGATGGACAACCAGGCCTCTATCAAGCAGTTGGAGTTCGAAGGGAGCATGTCGAGTGCCAAGCATGTAGACGTCCGTATGAAATTCGTTTGCGACTATGCAAAGAAGGGGATTGTGAATCCTGAGTTTGTTGAATCACGTTCATGAAGGCAGACATCCTCACGAAGGTGTTGCCAGCTCCGAGAATGGCAGATTTGCGAAAACTTTTCAATTTGCAGTAAATCCGTGACGAGCATGGCTAAGGGACGAGCGTGAGACGATCGAGGAGGAGTATTAAAAGGAGTTGACGAAACAGATATTTTCGGCCGACCACCCTCGGTGGGAAAGGCGTAGGCTACCTTATGATGTGCTCTGAACACATTGACGTGGCTGGTGGGTTAAGCATGTAGAATGCATTGTCAGGAAAAGGAAAAGACAATAACACTTTCACATTTTCATAGCATACGCGAGACCTCGAAGATTCTTATAGATATATTAGCACCACTCATTAAGTATAGCGACTCAACGAAGAGAGGACCACCATATTCTCATCGAATGGCACCAACACTAAATGATGAACCGCAGGCAAACAGAAAGGTATGATTGCTTCTTTAGAAATAAAATTGTTTTAGTCGAAGGATATTTGCACTGATCGTGCAGTCGAAGTGCGCGACCTCGATATGGGTGGAGTATACGTACCTTCGGATTATCCAGTAGAAGATGAGAGACGGTGCCATCTGCACCATACTTCATGTCGTATCCTTAGTTGCTTCCCTGAATAAGATCGGAAAGAACCTGGATTATATTTTATACTCCCTCTGTTTCACTATGATTGTCCATTTTGGGGTAAACAAGTCAAAACAAGATTAATTTTCATAGCCTGATTAGCTACTACACCGCAAAATAAAGCTCATTTTGCGCACTTTCCGCCAATTTTGGTCACGCATTTACCGAGCTATATAAAGCCGAGTAATCGACTGATCAAAAACATCAGTTTCGAAGGGGCTTACGCCGACGGCCATTGCAAAGCGTGGCCAGCCGCCAATTTTCACGTTTGCGGGCTTAAACGAAAGCTTGAAACACGATGAGCTCAAGTATCTGCGCCCGGGACATTGAATCACCTTGAACAAATCGTACTTGCTCCGCAAAATTGACGCTTCATTCAGCTCAAAAAATGCAAATATGCCTCTATAGATGCTTTACCGTTATAATTGAATACCATCAAATGTATCATTTTGAACAGTAATCACGATTTGCGATGGTATAACACATTTTCGATGCTTGCCTCTACGAGTTTATCTTGCCCAAATGGACAAACACTGTGAAACAACAAATCGCTTAATTTTGGACAAAAATAGTGAAACAGAGGGAGTAATTCCCAGTCTTTCTCACGGTCATTGTGAATGTCTCGCTGTAAAGCGCATGCTCTTCTCAAAGGATTGTCAAATTTCAGAAGCGCTTGCTTTTTCTAAATGCTCTGAAGTCATTTTACGAGCCGTAGGATGCTTCGCCATGTCGTCATTGAGCTCATAGTTGTGTTTGCCAGCAAAGCGCTAATTTAAGCTTGGCGTACAGCTAATGGCCATCGTTAGATTTCTTTATTTTCGTCCTACACTTCATCGCTACGGTAGGGAGAGTGCCGAATCGATCACAAAAGTAGCTCGTGTGATGCAGCCTGCATTGTATGGAGCAATTTTCGGCTTGGCTCTTACCCTTCCGAGTACTCAGACAAAGCTTCAAATTACAAGACACCTCCAAGGACCGAATACGAGAGCGCTCCATGATGATCTCACAACCAATCTAAGCGAGGTTGAGGCCCGTGCAAAGAACAGTAATGCCCAAGATTGTACCATGAAGAATTCAGAGTTGCATTACAAGCCTGAACCACAAAGTATTACGGATGCGGGTCAAGCGGACGGGCATGGCGAACTTCTATGTGTTGCTGATCTCGTTGTTCGCATGCTTCACTCAAAGCGCGCCATTTTCGCTTACAGCACAATTGTTCCAGAAAGAGGCATCAGAAGAAAAAACTAGCTGGTGACTGGTGTCATCCGGAACTCTAAGCATTTTTAGTTATTATGATATTACTTCCCTTGCACTCGCTCCTGTTAATTTGGTCTGACGATGTACACTGTCATTGTCAGCTGTCCTTTTCCTTCTTCAAGAACGTGGGGGACCCAAAATCGCAATGATCCGCCAGTTGAGAGTGATATGCCCCGACAATAGCGGCGCCATCGATCGATATACAGCGTTCTGTCCTGTAGTATATGAAGATAATCGGTCCATTCACGAGTGATGCCTGCTTGTATGGGGATCTTCGTATATGGTGTCCCCCCCGAATGGATATTGATAGTGATATCTGCGTCGTCTTCATTGACAAACTTGATTGTAATGTTTCCGTTCTCAAAGTAGGGGGACCACTTTGCATCTGCATGATCAAATGCGGTAGTTTTGGCAACAACTACGAATTTCTTGGCTAGCTGGTGTGTGAGCTGCACGAGTGTTTTGGTGTCTTTGAGTTCTGGGCACTTTACACTTATTATCGTTCTTGCAATTTTCGCCAGACCTGAGGTTTCAAGTAAGGGAATTGCATCCAGTACCGCAACATAAAATACATTTTTGAACAATGTTTTTACGGTTCCACCACGGTGTTTGTAAAAAAGCTTTGCCTTATCTATCCAGGACAAGGAGTTTGCGTAGGCTTCTGCATGTATTGCAACTGCAATCGCATCAAGTGCCTCTTGTTCCTTTCCAAGAAGTGGATCATTTGTTGTTCGTAATTTTCTTAATATCAATTTGATTTCTCTAATACCGTCTCGTTCATTCTGCTTGTAAGGCTGCTTTGCTATTCGAGTATAAGCCGCTTCAAGTTCCTTGGTGACCTCAAGGATTTCAGAGGGCAATCTATCCAATAAGCGAACATGCCTTTCGACGAGTGTTCGCTCCTCTTTTGTAAGTCCTCGCAGAACCTGATCTAAATTAAAAGCTCTGAGAAAATCCATGATTTCTTCCATAGCCCGTCTAGTTTTTTTCTCTCTCGCGCTGGCAGCACGAGTGCGAGCATTAAACGTCGTACTGCGGCTAAACGAAAAGGTCGATCTTCTCATTAATAATGCGTTTGGTCGTTTAAATGTTGCAAGAGATTCTTCTTTTGCTTCCAAAATTCTAAGTACGATCTGTCTGTATAACATAAGTTTGTTCTGGGCAAGCACCTCGCCATCCATTTCCAACGGCCAATACTCATTAATATTGTGTCCTGTGCAAGCCTTCATCAAGTGTTCAACGCGAATGACGAATATAGGTGTACAAAGCGAAGCAATGAGTTGCTTTTTGAACGGAGCATATTCCATTTCAGTATCGATTGTCCCCACGAAAGAATTATATGTGCTGATGGTGTACCCTATAAGGTCGTATGTGTAATATATACACTTAAGCGAAGGCCGAATGCGTTCGAGAAGTTGGAAGAAGAAGAATCCACTCGAGACTCCTTGTAGGGCGGCTCCTGTCACCGCTCCAATGCGAGAGAATATAAAGTAGTTGCAGTCTGAATTCTGCGGAAGGCAATACGGTCCGCAGCTAACCGGATAGTTGAATGGACACAGTGCGGTACAAGAAAGCGGATTGCCTTCTTCTGGTTCACACTCTTTTTTTGTCATAAAGTAACGCAAGCAGAAAGGAAAGTGTGAATCTGGTTCGATTGGCAGTACAGACCGGTACTTATTCTTGCCATGTACCAACATAGTGAGAGCACAAAGTGCTAAGATCAGGCTGATGGATACCATTCAAGTGTAGTTTGTTCAATTCTGCTAAATGCGAAGTCGCCAGTATCCCAATATCCGGTTGATTTGTGGTTTTCTGAGCTTTAGATGAATTGACTGGATGCGCTAGTGTTTTGGGCTGTACCGTACAGCATTCATAATGATTGACAGATAATTGTTTAAGTCATCCAATCAGAAAACCCACTAGAGTGGGATTTCGATAGCATCGTTGTCTGGCCGAATTTTCCAATATAAGTACCGGTCCAGTAATTTTACCAGCTAAAACCTTCGCACTTAACGGAATAGGTGATGTCCATCAACGTGGAGCTTTCGCAGGTTCGAGCGCGTTCTATAGATCTTCGACACTTGCCTGATGCGTAGAATCACGTATAGATTGCGTCACTCACAGATCAGAAGGATAAACTGCAGGCGTACAAGGTACACATAGATCGCTTTCCCAGCTATTTGCGATACTAATGCTAGCTTTACTTATTACTTAGTTACTGATCAGCAAGAATTTGCACAACTATGAAGGCTTGGAGTCGATCGTTAGTCATGGTATTTGCCACATCGAGTCATAACGATTGGATCAAACGTTCTGATTCGTCTTTACAGCTCTAGAAGATGATGTTTTGGCCATTTCTCGTACCATCATGATTCATTTGGCAGCAATTCTCCCGCAGATTGATGTGGAACAACCAGAAGGGAAGAAAAAATTAATCATATCGTGCTTGACGAAAATCAGACCAAGAATCTTATCGTTTGAAGAAGCGGATGTGCTTTTACGGGAGCAATTGGCTGAGCTGTTTATGATGGAAGAAGAGTACATACAAGCTGCTAAAGCACTGGCTGCGATCAATTTGGAAAGCGCTGGTCGACAATACTCTGATTTACAAAAAGCTGAAAAGTATGTGAAAATTGCTGAATTGTTTCTCCAAGAAGACGAGACTGTGGATGCCGAAAATTACATAAACCGGGCATCCCGATGCATTCATAATGTTGAAGACTGGGCACTCAAATTGAGATATCAAGTGTCTTACGCGCGTATCTTGGACGCCAAGCGCAAGTTCTTGGATGCTGCGCTTCGATATTACGAATTTTCCCAGTCTAAACCGGATCAGGTTGACCCTGAGGATCTACAAGAACTTCTCGAAAAGGCTGTAATATGTGCCATTTTAGCCTCTGCTGGACCACAACGTTCACGATTGCTTGGTACTTTGTACAAAGATGAGCGAGTTAAAGCCAGTGAGCACGTCGGAATATTAGAGAAAATGTACACAGAGCAGCTCATCCGACGCCCGGAGCTCAATCAACTAGAAGAACTATTACTTCCTCATCAAAAAGCCACTTTGGCAAATGGATTTACCGTTTTGGAAAATGCGTTTTTGGAGCACAATTTGCTTGCGGTTAGCCGTGTGTACAGCAGCGTTTCTTTCCAAGAGCTTGGCAATCTGCTTGAGATTGATGCTGAAAACGCAGAACGTGTCGCCGCAACGATGATCGGAGAAGAAAGGATGCGAGGAAGACTGGACCAAAGCACACAATTTATAGAGTTTGAAGACGTTGAAGCAGATGCACTCGCAAGCTTTGACCGATCTATCAATATGTTTTGTCTGCATGTAAATCATTGTGCAGAGGTTATCAACAAGCCAGTTAAGTGACCGAATGGATTCTTAAGTATTGTATGCGTTTGCATATTGTCACACGGACGTCGCAAAATCGCAGCTATCACTTTAGAATAGAGCGCAAATGGTAGGGCTTTCGACAAGCCAATCATAGACTTTACGTCTTTGCATGACCAATCACGCCCAAAGGACATGCAATTTTGCGATGACGCCAGAACCGATGCTTTTTTCTACTAAAAATCGCACAATTTTATCAGATTTCAGCCAGACCGCATCTTTTGCATTACTCTCTTCATAGCGCATTTGCTATGTACCAGGATTGCTTTCTGTAACTTAGTGAGAGTGGACAATTGCACGAATTCCTTACATGAAGACTAAAGATGATGTCAAATATGATGCGATTCCATTGCTTGATGCTTCACAAAAACGCACTGGCAACGTACTCAAAGCCTGTATGAACGCACTAGAAGCTCATTATCCATCTGCACACCCGAAAACGCAATCCCAAAAGAGCGATCATAAAGGGACTGAGACAGCAGACACAGATAATGAATCCTCCAGACGATATTGTCAAGACTTTTTGAAGACTTTTAACAGCGACATTTTGGCGACAAATAAGCATTCCCGAATGCTGAACGCTATCAAACGTAGAGAAATGCATGGAAGTGCAGACGTGACAAGCAAAAAGCAGGTAGAAACGCAACTCACTGGGCAAGCTGTACCTCAGCCCCAATACAATGGCGGAAAGCTTTATGCCTCACAATTAACTTTTACGTTTAACACGCAAAGCGTACTAGAATCTGGAATGCTTCAAAAGCAAGGATCCTGGCGACAGAACTGGAAACGGGTTTGTAGTTGTTTTTTGTAAGAAGTGTGATGCATATCTGATGCGAGCTTTGATTTTTGTAGCGGTATTTCATGCTTCGCAGTGACTTTCCGAGTCTTTGTTATTACAAATCGAAGGAAAAGCTGGATTTGCTGGGGTACACACGCATCACACGTGACACACTCATTTTGGATCGATCAAGCAAGACGCAGGAAGGAACATTTGAATTCCGCTTTCAAGTTCGGGGCGATAATAGAAGTATATCCTTGAAGGCCGATAGCACAGAAAATCTGACGCGTTGGACAAGTAGCGTGCAAAAACTTGTGGATAGCGTGAGAGAAGCGCACTTTCGACCGACGCCGCAACCTGCTCAGGTCAACACAACTGCAATGGACCAGCAATCAGATGCTAGAATTCTATTGACAGAATATTATAGCGATGGACAAAATTTGATGATGCAGCTGGGGTCTCAGCACATAGAGGATACACAGCTCACAGAGGATCAGCAGATAGTCTCCTCATTTGATCAGGATGACGCATGGAGCGAAGAAACGAGCAGCAATCTATCAGGAAACAAACCCCCGAAAAAGGAATTGTACCGAGGTCTAGAAAGAAAAGGAACCGCTCTGAGTCGCGAAATCAACATGTATCGCCATAAGAAACGAGCTCTACTCGGGGAAAAGGATATTTGCGTGGAAATACTTTTCGGATCACGTTGTCGCTTCCTTTCGACTGACATCCGAAATGATAAAACGGCATGTTTTGTCCGACTGATTGGCGTCTTGCAAGCTTCCAGTGCTTGTGAAGAAATTGCCACCACAGATGCTGTGCAGCTTGTTGCAGCCGAGTCTACAATGATCAAGAATATCCCTGGTCTCACGTTCGCACAAAAATCATCATCTGAATCTGTTGTGCGCTTATCATTTTCATTGGTGATCTCTTGCGAGTTACAATTGTATCGTGAAATAAAAGCGATCGTCTATCGCTGTTTGATCAATCAGAACGTGGAATTATCTCAACAGTGTGTTGGTGCTGGGACTGCTATTGTCAAAAACTCGTGCGTTTTGACGATTCCGATTCAAGATTCATCAGCGTGTCACGAAGCCCCCGAACTCGGAAGACATAAGCGAGGCGATTTGCAAAACACTGCTTTGTCATGTGTCAATGTGAAGACGGAGCCTTTCCAGGCAGATAGCATGCATGTTTATCTGCATTCTTTTCCAGCCCATTTATTACAAAACATTCTTCCTACATCCGATAGAACTGCGGCTTACATGAAGTATCGATTTTTAGCTCGTGCCAACTTTACAACAAACTTAAAGTCTACGGTTGGAGAAGTAAAGACTCCGATGGCGAAGCTAAGGCGATGCTTCCACTCATTGGAGTCGTCTCGATCACTCGAAGGCATCAATCTCCATCTTGGGAAGCGAATGTGCGCCGTTGAAGAGATTCTCCGAACACCGCATAGCACATTTGGGCTACCGATAGCGTTCTTGGACTATTTGGAAACCAAAGTGCTTGAGAACACACGCTCTATCCGTGAGTTGTTGATGGACACGCGAAATCAAACAGGCCATGCCCAATCTCTATTGAAGTATGAACTTTGCTATCACGAGATGAAGGAGAAGGAATATGTCAAGCAGCGGCAGTTTTTGTTGAAGCAGGAGAAACAAATGAAGGACGAGGAAGGATGTCTGATTACAAAGACGTTAAAAATTGGCACTTCATCCACAGCATCAAAAAACAAAGCTGAATCGCCGACAATATTCAAAAGAAGCGTATTTCGAAATATACAAGAATGGCAATTTGTTCCAACCAATATGCAAAATCAGTATATGTGTTTATATCAGACGCCAGATATCCGGATGACTGGCGAAGATGAGGCAAGTCAACAGCAAGACTCTGATGTGTGTCTTGTATGGCACACGATGACGATGGGCTGCCCAGCTGCTCACACAAAAGGATTCTCGATCAACGGCAATTGGTCCGAAGTGATCGACCAAGCAGCACCCAAACGTATCGTCCGCACATTTTTGGCGATTGATTCGACCTCAAAGGATGATGCTGAGACATATGATTATTCTGCCTATGATCGAAGCTCTCTCAACTTGGCCCCAGGTGGAACGGGTCAGACTGCAAACAGAACAAAACTCACGGCAGAGGAATCCATGACCGAGCTCAAGCATCGCCTAACAATCAGAGAGCGGCTCCATATTGTAAGTTGTCAGATTTTATCGGCTGCTGTGGCCAATATTCTCGCCTCCTTGGATTTGGCCGTATTGGGTAGTCAATATCATCAGATGCAACTCAACAACGCCTGTGGCTTTGGATACTTTCTAAGCTTCGAGTCTTTGCTCAGCACGAAAGGCAAAGAAACTGGCATGCTGGAGGATTTCTCGGCCGCTGTCAAATGGCTACGCAACGTGCATGTACGATTTCGCAAGCATTACTCCTCTGGCAATACGTTCACCGTTCGAGACCACACATCGTTCAAGGACTCTCGGAGTGCGATAGAAGCCTTGGGTGTTCTCCCAATCGCATACACCAACGAACAAATCGGGAAGAAGAGCTCCATTATGGTCACAATTGGGATCTCCATGGAACAAATGAAGGTTTTACCGCTGGATCTAACACAAGGTTCCTCCTTCCGAATTCGTGCTGTGTTATTTACGCAAGGAATCAATGAGAATCAATCGCTGGCAAACGCCATCAAGTCGAGTGCCGTGAAACTGCAAGACAAAATAAATCGGGAGAATTTATTGGAATTGCGCTACATATATCTTCGCTACTGCCGGCTACATGGTCATTCATCGACAAAGCCACTACAGACTTTGGATGGTCTACTAAATCGAATCGAAAAGCACGTCGCGACCTCTTCCAATCATTACAAGAAAACGTTCGATTTGCTCATCGACACATCGGATTTCTGTCGTGAATTGGGCGCAGCTCGTGTAACAAGCTGTAAAAGTGGCAAAGATCGAACCGCAATGTCGGTGACTATGGAGCAAACGCGCATTTGTGAGAAGGAACTGAACGCTGTGAACTCGAAGATGCTTTGTCACAACATGCGACTATATGGAGTACGTAGGAAGAATGTGTTTATGAATATTGGAGCCTGGAGTTACGCATTCAACGAAGTGCAGCGCAAATTGCTTCCGGATTGCTATAAACCACCTACAGGATCTTATAAATCCGGGAAGACTTAATGATATATTAGAGGTAGATTACATATGAGTGAATATTATATTACAAAGCACTTACGGTCGGTTTCTAAAAAGCAATGAAAGGCAAGGCTTCCCCGAGTGTCAAAGACGCAGATATCCAGCGAGATACGCTGCTGCAAGCAATAATCTTTGCTGAATTTGACACGCAGGCATTCCTTCCAATCAGTGCAGAAAAAGCTCAAGTCCTACTCCCTGTAGCTAATGTCCCTGTGATCGAATACGCAATGGAGGCGCTTGTCAGCTCTGGCGTGCAAGAAATCATCGTGTTTTGCTCGCAACACTATTCCTCCATAAAAAGCTACATTGAAAACGTATCTCGCATCTCTAAGCAGATCAGTGTTCGATGTATTACCAGCTGTGATTGCTCTACTGTCGGCGATGCATTACGAGAGGTTGATCAACAGCAGCTAATTCATTCAGATCCCTTCATTATGATGCGTGGCGATGTCATCACAAACATCGACTTGAAAAGAGCTCTCGCTAAGCATCAACAACTGAAGAAAATTGATCCGCATTGCGTCATGACGACCATATTCAAGGTGATTTCAGCCACTTTCCACGCGAAAAGTACCTATCACAACACAAATATTCGCACTTTTGACGATGAGCTCGTGCTTGGGATAAACAGCGATACCAGACAGCTACTCATGTACCAGAATGATCCGAACAGGTCGGGTATGAAGCTTTCTAGTGAAGTTATGGTACAACATGAATCAGTATCCATCCGATCCGATGTTTTTGACTCTTACATCGATATCTGCTCGCCCGAAGTACTGCTAAAGTTTGCGGAAAACTTTGATTATCAGGATATTCGACAAGATTTTCTCCATAATGAGGTACAGAATCATGAGTTGGGAGATAAATTCTACGCATATATCGACGAAGAGGAGTCATTTGCAGGCCGAATTGTGGATCCAAGAACATACAGCGGTGTCACGCACGCAATATTGCAGCGATGGGTCTATCCGATGGTTCCAGATAACAATTACCTCAGTCTGAAGGACACGAATTACAGTTATCATCGTGATTTTATTTATAAAGATGGAAATGTCAAAGTTCCACGGACCAGTTTCATTGGGCGGGGATCGATTATTGGAGCTGACACGCAATTTGGAGAGAATTGTCACGTGATAAAGAGCAGTATTGGATCTAATTGCATTATTGGCAACAACGTTCGGATTGAGAATAGCTTTTTATGGAGTCATGTTCGGATTGAAGACAATGTAGTAATCAAGAATTCAATACTTTGTGACAGTGTTTTGATGTGTAAAGGATCCAAGATTTTGAATGGAGGGATTCTGTCATTTGATGTTCACATTGGAGAGGATGTATCTCTTCCGCCATTTTCAAAAGTAACAACCCGCAAACAAATACGACAGAGGAATTCATCCGACTTTGGAAGCGAAGTATCGCAAGAGGTTGAGGCTTTAGATACAGTACAGATTGAGGATGCCTTTGAGTGGAATCCCCAAGACGTTGGAAAAACTGGAATAGGTCGACTTTGGTCACTAGCAGAGAATGAGTTTGAACTTGAGTCCGACGACGATAGTGAGCAAGGAGATTCGGAAGAAGCGAGTCGTAGACTGATGGAATTACAATTCGCAAAGCTCAAAGCCTCGATGATCGATGCTGACGACTTGATTATGGAGCGATCTAAGAAATGGAACGAGTGGGAATCTTGGACTCTTGAAGAAGAAGATGATGAGCCAGAAGATCTACCTGACGAGTGTATGACGAAAAATCCTTCCTTTGAGCGTATTTTGCATGACTTGATTATCGCTGGTGATCGAGACGGCCACGACACCGACGACTTATTCCTGGAGATCAAGAGCTGCAAATTCGCACATAATCGCACATTTGTGGACGTCATCCACGCACTGATTCCAGCTTTAATGGAGTCGATCCAGCTAAACAAGGATGACATTGGGAAAACTCTGGAGAACGTACGCTCCAAATTTCAGAAATGGCACAGTGTGGTGGAGCGCTGTTTGGTGGACAGTAGCGATCAACTTGCGGTCTTGGAAGCGTTGGAGACGTATACCATCGACCCACTCCATTCAATTACATGGATGTCATGGTTCCGGTACCTTCTTCAGATCGTGTATGACCGAGAATGGTGTTTCGAAAGCGTGATCCTGGAGTGGTATGAGTCACGAGAAGAGTCTGCAGCCGATTTCAAAGTCCGAGCGTTAGTAAAGGATGAAAAAGTAGTGGAATTCATCGAGTGGCTCAGAAATGTGGAGGAGGACAGCGCGAGTGATGGAAGTTGGGCGGATTGAAGCTGCCGAATATTGTGTCTTTACATAGGTTAGGGTGACACGATATAGAACAAAAATAAAAAAGTAGTCATCCATGACCATCATACTTACCTAATTGAATTTTTCGCTTAAGTTAAAATTTGCGTAGAAGTGACAGATTCGACGATAGTGGAGCATCCATAGCGCTGCGATAAAGGTTCTTTTAGGATGAATTGGTCAGCTTCGGTCTCGCTGAATTCTTCACGAGCGAGATCGTATGGGTCGCTGTCGAATTGCTCGACCCAAGCGGCATCATTGAGTCAAATACCCGAAAATCATTGTGTCCTACAATTTACATCGCCTAAAATTAGGTACACGGAAAAAAGTTACGCTAAATGGAACTCGGTGGTACATCCGTCCAAAGTGAATGAATGTCCGGAGGATGAAATCCCAATCCATTCGGTACAGCTTGCGCAGCCGCTCGTCTGGACAGAGGCGTACAGCAAGCGATATACGCAATGCAAACCACCAATTCCAAAGATGAATTTGATTTCCTGGGCAAAACAAGGCGTACCTCAGGAATCCGCGGACAAAATCTTGGAAAATAATAATGCTCAAGAAATTTATCCAATCACTTCAATTGAGGCTTATTCGCCGAATTATTGGATGCAGCAACGAGAGAATCTTCGAGCACAGCGAGATACGACGAATCGACAACGTGCATTGTCTCGAATGGGTTGCTGCTCTCCGGTAGCGAAATTCAGCACGCTAGTGGCACGAAAGCGACAGACTATGGCGCTTGTATTCGGTCTTCCAATCGTATCACTCTCAATCTATCTCCTTGTTATACTGTTTGACCGCTCAGCTTTGCCGCTGACACTGTACTCGCGTTATGTGCATACGGCTGCCTCTAGCACTTGGAGACCCTCAACAACTTATAATTATGTCGAGAAGAGAGATTTCAAGATCTGATTCCGCCTTGCAGTATTTCATTATGGAAAGTTGGAATCTCTCTTTTTTTGAAAAAGAACACAGTGCTTTGATTAAAGTCTTGATTAAGAGTAGTATGCATGTCGTATTGTCCGAGTCAAAAGATGTATTATCAATAAAATTCGATTCATGTAAACACAACGTATAGAATCAGATATCAAATATTGCAATCGTATCTAATTTGAGAGTGTATGCATTCAGGCGATCATAGACGTCAGTGGAATAGAAAAGCATCATGCTCTCCCTTTTGCTGTCGATTCCTATGCGCATTTATTTCTACCAATCCTGAATCTCTGATCATTCATCCACGCTTCTGCACACACTGATTCATCGAGCAATTGGAACGCGATCATAGATAAATTTTCAGCACATTAAACGATGTATTCCTCGTACTGGATGCCGAAAAACGGAAGGGAGTCCACTTCGCTCTTGGACCATGACGCGTTAAGGCGCGATGCAGCTACCCACAAATCCATCCAGTCTGAAGAAACGCAATTGCGACGCATTGACTTGGAGACAATCATGTCCTCGAAAGCAGCGGTCAAGTATTGGTATCTCCATCGTCCTAAAACTATGGAATGTGTACATAAAAATGCGGTCAAAATTCAATGTATGGGCCGCTCTTTCGCCGTTCGTCAGCTTATTAAGAAATACGGCGTCGCGTACACTGTGGAGCTTGCCAAAGCGGACGCAAATAAAAAACATGAAGAGCGTATGGCTGAGCTATCACCGGAAGACCGAGAAGCCACAGAAAAACACATTGCAGAGTACGAAGAGCGTGTTGCTGAAGCTCGACGAAAGAGAAAAGAGGAATTGGCTATCGAACAAGCACAAGAAGTAGAGCGATTGGCACGACAGAGACTTCAGATGGAAGCGTTTCTAGCTACGCAAAAGGAAGAGATGCGGCTGGAAGCTGAAGAACGTGCTCGAAAGGATGCGATTCAAAGGGAACAGGAACGCATCAAGGCTGAGAAAGAAGAAAAAGAGCGCGCAGAAGCTTTAGTGCAACAGTAAGAGATTAGTAATGGATCAAGGAGGAATCTTACTCTTTTTTTGCTGTGTAGACGACTTATTGAGGAAGCTGCGCGAGCAGAAGAGCAAGCGCTGGACATGGACCTTTTACGCAAAGAAGAAGAAGAACGGGAACGAAAAGGACTCGAACGATTAGAGAGAGAAGAGGAAGAGCGAATTCAACGAGAAGAGGAAGAAAGACTCGAACAAGAGCGAATCCAGCGGGAGGAGGAGGAGAGAATGGAGCAAGAAAGACTTGAGCGTGAGGAAGAGGAACGAATGGAAATGGAAAGAATGATTGAGCTGGAGCGCATCGAGCGAGAAAAGCAGGAAGAGGCAAGGATTGAGGTTGAAAGAATCGCTCGAGAGAAGGAAGCACATCGACTTCGTCAAGAGGAAGAGCGCAAGCACCAAGAGGAACACCGACGTCGACAAGAGTCTCAGCGTCGAAAGCTTGAGAAGGAGAAGGCTCGATTAGCAGCTTTGGAAGAAGCCGAACGCATGAGACAAGAAGAAATCAAAGCGATTGAAGCAAAGAAATATAACGCGGCGTACTCTAAAGATGTTCCTGTCACAGTACGAAACCTCGGCATTGGCCGTATCGTTGATTACGATCTACAAAAAGATGAGTATCGTGTTTGTCTTGACAAAGGTCAAGGAAATCGTACCATGACCGTTCCATTCGATGACGTAAAGCTGGACGAAGATCGAATTCTATCGCCTCGGACTCAAGTCGATACTCCTTTTGGAGTTGGCGAGGTTATCGGAATGGATCCTCATGTAGGCTGCTATGCGATCAATACGGAGATAAACGCCGCAGAAGGATCGCAAGTCGTAGCATTTGTGCAGGTACAAGATGTCGCGGTGTATGCCGAGGAAGTGGAAGAGCGAGCCATTGTTGATGAAGATCTACCACGTGAGCATCTTGGTAAAGTGTGTTTGGTATCCCACTAACTCTTGTTGCTAGTTCCCGATGAAATTGGCTTGTTATCTGCATCCGTTGTCGCAACAAGAGTGATTTCCAGAACCGGGAAGAAGTTCATTCAGTACCAATTGGAGATCAAAACCAACAATTACGGGACCGTGTATTGCTGGAAGCGATACAGCACCTTCCGCACACTCTGCGATCGATTGCACAAAGAGAACAAAATCAAGCGGAAAGACATTCCTGAAATTCCTCCACGACAAATTGTTGGCAATTTTTCGCCGAGAACCATCGAAGAACGAGCTCAGAAGTTGAATCGATTTTTGGATGCAGCAGTTAAAGCAGAGCATCTGCAATGGGGAGTTCGAGTTGATGATCGTATTGCTGTGTACAAAAGACGAGTAAGGAAAGCCACTGGCAGTCGCCGTTTTTGGTAGACAATAGACTTGATGGAAAGCTGTATAATGAGCATTTGTACAAATACACAGCAACTGGGCCACTTCGTGGAACGGGACTTAACTAGCACAGGCTGCGGCCGGGTCTTGTTCTCTCGAAGCGAAATGACGCTCCTGCCACTTGGCCAATTGCTCTTTTCGATATCGATCCACCAGTTTTCGATTGTATTTGTAGGTTTTGTTTGGATTTGAGCACGAATCAGAACAGCCCACGCAGATGGAATCGTGGCAGGGAACTTCATTTCGTGCACATTCGCAATACCGCGAGGAATGGCAATTGCTTTCTTGGAGAGCTACTGTTTTCGCAAGTGCCATCAATTCCGGCTTGGACTGCTTGCTGGAGAACGAGATCTGGTACAATTGAAGAAAACTATGGAGCTTCTTCACGTTCATTTTGGACACTTTCTTAAGGAGATCGCCACATGAGCAACCACATTCGTCCCTGGATTCTCGAATTTTTGCGAATTCATCCAGTTGCTCGATCGAGAGATAGGAAAAATCTTCCGGTATGGAAGGTTCCAATTCTTCTTTTCCTTTCCTGCTTCGACGTGAACGAGAGGACTGACGGGCTTCTACTACCTTCTCTTGCTCTAAAGGCTCCTTTTTTACGATCTCGTTGAAGAGCTTTTTACGCTCGACTTCACAAAGTCTCATGAAAAGCGGATTGCGTACACCTCGACAATAATCAAACTGTCTCGTTTCTCCTTGACGAACGTAATGCCGTTGTGCTTTCGGTAGCTGCTTTGCGCGTACTTGTAATTGCTCTTGACGAGCTGCATCCATTTCTTGAACGGAACCAAGCTGAACGTCTCCGATCGGATCGCCCAAACCCAAAGCCCATGATCCATCGTACGGAATACCACCTCCTCCACCCGGTAAGCGCTTGAATTCACGGGCGGAAACAGTTCCCCACGTGACATGTTTCCGAACACAAAACGAGACAGATCGCGTCTTGAGCACTTGACGGTCGGTTTCGGGTGTATACAGACTCTGGCTCCGCTTTTTTTCCGTCGGGCTTGTGGATTTCCCGCTGTTGGATGCATTCGATTTTCGTCGATTTTTTTTCTTCTTTTTGCCTTTCAAAATCGCTTGTGAGCCATTCGCATCGATCGTATCGGATTTGTGGTCCATTGCGCTTTCCGAATTGGTTTTTGGGGCTTCTTGAGGAGGTTTAGTCGCTTCTGTGTTGAAGTGGGAGGAAGGTATACATTCTCTTTGATGTTTTTTCCAAGATAAACGCTGGCAGTTTACGTCGCAAAAATACACACGACGACATCCTCCACAGCGACACTTCGCTACTTTATTGCATTGAAGACAAGTATGTACGTCATTTTGTCGCGAGCTGACGGCTCCTTTCGCAGTAGATCCGTCCTTTTGAGTCGTACACATTGAGCTCGTGAAGGTTGCAGACGGATGCAATGATATAGAAGCAACTTTAATACAAGACCTGTATGTATAGTATACCGTATATTTGATCGCAGAATGCAATGCGCTTGTAATGTTACGAATTATGGCAACTTTTGGAGCTATTTGGAAGAGATTTGACATCCTTTTACCAGACAGGGAAGCGTTATTCGCCACACATGCAACTAAGGGGTTGTTGTATGTTTATTCAGCAATTACGCGTGCTTTCTTCCAACAAAATGCGCAAAAGTAATTTACTTCTTCACACGGATGCATCTAATGACAGCTACAGACCTATCGCCCTCTTCGGAATGAACTTGGAGGAGATGACAACGCTGCGTTTAAACGATTGTACGCGGATGAAGGATTAGAACTGGCTTTCCACTTCCCGCTGGACGAGTGGTTCGGTTTTGTAAACTTTGAATGCTCGGTGTACCCGGCGTCGGTATCGTGATACGCATTTGAATTGTATGAAGATCTATCGTTTCCGTTGTAGGCGAGGCGTGAGCGTTTTCGGCTCCCATCACGAGCAAATTCTGGGCAAGCATTCGCCATGTGACCGTAGTCATCGCATCGAAAGCATGCACCATCTCGTGTACTCTTCCTGTGACTGCATTCTGCTGCGATATGACCCATGTGATTACATAGAAAACACTTGACATTCGAAGAGCTGAACGAAGGTATGACATCGCTCAGGCGAATACCTTCGCGTTGATTTCGACATCGCTATATGGTCCAATTAGAATCACATATTTGAATGGAAACAGCCCACACACCTTGAGCCGATGATTCCCAGCACAATTGGGACAAAAAAGTCGACGATCGGAAGGTTGGGGAAGTGGTGTGCAATGCGAATGACCAGTCTTCATGCAGACCATGCATTTGATTGCCTTGACATCCTTGCTTTTCAGCTGGCAAGACTAAAAGTGTGTGAGAAGAGTTTTTTTGTAAAGAGTGATTTACTTCTTCAGTGTGTCCGATACGCCCACAAACTTTGCAGTTGTTCAACTGGATGGAACGATTCGAGCAGCGCTATGGAATTTCGAGATCAGCTTGAATTGGAATGGATGTGTGAGACGTACACTTGTTATATGGCCGATTTGTAAGCACGATCCACATGGCGTTCTTGGGCACGCATACGAATTGTGACCCGAAATTCCACAAAAATAACAAGGTTTGAGTAGCTACAGAGAGTCATCAGCTCCTGAGCACTTCTTTGAGTTATTTACCTTTGTATTTGTGCAAGCATTTGACAAATGACCAGTCTGACCGCAATTAAAGCATTTCGTTGAGAGATCCGTCACAAAATACCGTCGATCAGGTCTCTACAGAGGTAGTCAGCTACTGTAAACGCGTAATATAGCTGTTGCTCCTACTTTTCGAGTAAATGTGTCGGTCATTTTGGCTTCTTCTGCAGCGCTCTTGGGATCTAATGGCAGTGGAGGACCAACGCACAACTTCTGTGCTATCGATACGTCCATATCCTCGCTAACTCTGTCTTTCTTTGCTTCCTTCGGCTCCTCTTGTGTAAAATGGCGAACTCGAGTGCCAAAATCCGATAAAATATGATCATTCAGCGGTTCTATCGGCATCTCCTGCAGTTTACTCGCAAGCATTTCTTCTCGGCCTTTCCTCGAAGTCATGAATCGTTCCATAGCCCACTTTGAGAGCTTCATAGTGCTTTTCTCGCAATTTTTCTCTGATACGTACTCTCGTTTCTTCACTTCATCTTGCTTCGTCTCCTCTTCCTCATCGTTTTTTTCTTCCTTATAGCTCTTGAATGCTTCAACTCCATGCGATCGTGGATCCGATGGGTCAAGTAGCTGGTCATTTTCAGCTGTTTCTCCATCCTCCTCATCCGAAACATCACTCATCTCAACGCACAGAACTGGTACATCTTCGCCTTCGTAACCCAGCATCTTATCTCGGGCCAACGATTGCGGTGCAAGAAGGTCTTGACCGATTGGACAAAATGGTCTGTCACTATCAGCCAATCTGATTTTGATCACTTGCAGCGCATTTGTCGGCCGCAAAATGAGCTCAATTGATGAGCCCTTAGATCTGGTTAAATTGAGTATTGGAGAACGTATTTATGTGAAATGTCGTGGTGATCGTGAGCTTCGTGGTTTGCTTCATGCATATGATCAGCATTTGAATATGGTTCTCAGTGAAGTCGAAGAAACAGTCACAGTACAAGAGCTCGATGAAGAAACGTATGAAGAAATCATCAAGCAGTCCAAGCGACAAGTAGAAATGCTGTTTATACGAGGTGATGCAGTCATCCTCGTAGCTCCTCCCCTGCGCACAAGCTGATGGCGTAGACAGAGATATTGCAATCTAAATCGATTATACATTCTCCAAGTTACTTATCTCTGCAGGCTTCCAGCAACCGCTGCTCAAACTGTAGTATCTCGCTGTGTACTAACCGAGAATACAAATAATTTTCAGTCTTCCCCGCTAGATCGTCGCGTGTACTCAAGTCTGAGCAGGATTGAGTATGCTTTGGATGCGAACGACTTGGCTCCACAGACTTCACGGAAGAGACCGAGGCGATCGGTGTGGTGCGTGATGTCGGATTTTTCTTCTTCGAGTTGTCGGTTGCGTCATAGACCCATTGATTACTCGCCCTTAAACGTTCCTCCTTTGCTTTTGTCTCAATCAGTAACATTCGTCGTTCCGAATCGATTGCCTCGCGAAGTTTTCTTCGTACATTGATGTCGTATACAAAGTCCACAGGCATCGCGTTCTCCATTTTCCTACTCGGTGGAGCTGGTGTAGGTACCTTGTTGACATGCAGGCGAGCCTTCCTGACTCTGCTTGAGCACTGCGCTTTCGACACTGGAGCCACAAAATCGTCCGAGATCCGAACCATCTTCCCGAAAGCTGTTCGTGTCCATTCCAGCCTCTTTTCAGCCACCAGAGCTTCCTCGATATCGTCTTCCCTTCGACCCGCTAGTCAGCACGAAATTGATTAATATTGATTAATTTGATCGAAGCTCTTGAATGTCGCTATCACCTTTGCGGAGATCCCGGAATGCCCAACCTCGAGCATATTCGAAATCATTAAGCTCTATATGACGCATCAAGCAGGAAGTTTCATCGTGTGTCATCGAAGTCGGTACCTTTGGAAGAGCTTGGTCGCGAATATTTCGTCATGGCCAGATTCTGACGATGGCTATCTTTAGATATACACTTAGCCGTAACGTCTGGGCTCCAGGGTGTCGAGGTTTCCTGTCACAACGCTTTCGGATGGAATAGGCCAGATCAATGGGGTTTCAAGCAGTGAGGTGTCTGATCCATCATCCAGGCAAAGAAGTGATACGAGATGCTTGTATTCTGCAAACATGATACCAGTGGATGACTCGAGTGTCAAACGATCTTGAGCCTGTAAAGAATAATAAAGTTCCCAAAACCAAAGCAGCTTGCGGAAATCTAATGCTTCAGAGATTTTTGACGGAGACTTGATGGGTTTTGAGTCCTTCGATGGCTCCCGTGTCATACTGAGCCTAGCGGAGCGCTCCTTCCGAATCTCATTCAGCGTGGTTTTCAGGCGATCTTGACGATGCTGGAGAACCAGGATCAGGAGTGCGGTGTTCACACAGCTGAAACTTTGATTGTCGACTTCTTCCACTGTGATAGCACCCATCAGGTCATACAATATTGAAGTCGTACTTTCACGTAAATAGCTGAATGCCGGCTCCATGGATACACGAAATCGATCTCCTTCATGTTCAGAGCCTTTCATGTTCCGGAAATTCTCCATCGCGAGGTACATCGATCGAAGCAACAGATTGGATGCAACGACATTTTTGGTGATCGGCTCTGCAGACAGATAAACATGAGCACCGGTAACGAAAAAAACTCGACATGTACTCATGTATTCTGTGAATTGAGCGTCAGAGATACTCAGCAGCATCGGCGAGGAGACCCAATCTCCTTTGATCAGCTCACCCAGCAAATCAAACTCAGCTTGGAAGCTTTGCTGCGTATCAATGTAATGTGAATCTAAAGTTTTGGATAATGAGATTTTCGGCAATGCTGCACGAGTCAAAAGGAGCTTCTCTTCGAACGTTGCTTGCCTCATGAGCGCTTGCATGCAAATGGAAATCCACGACCAATACTTCGACTTTATTGACTCTCGATTGAGTTTATGAATGATCTTGCTCAAAAGCCTCTTGTCGTATGAAATTGCATGAGTCGGCTTGTTCTCGTGAAGATCGACGCTAACCATGCCTTCCTCACAAGCAATTTGAAGCAGCCGGAGGTAAAATACGTCTCGAAGTTCTTCCTGAAAAGACTCAGTTTCATGTGGACTCCAATGCAGTTGATCAAAGTCAATGCTCACAGTCTCCATAAAGCCCATAGATATAAGACGGTGCTTGAAATCCACTTTACGGCTTCCACTCAGCAAAATGGACAGAAGAAATAGCACATCCACCCGATATGGAGAAAGCCTTTTGACTAGATAGTAGTCTAGAAATGACTGTGTCTCCACATTTCTGAAATCCAAATCAGCTATTGCACGCTCTATGCCTGTCATTTGATTCTCTTCTAAGCTGGTTTCATCGACTCGAGGAATTGTTCGTTGGTAGATAACTTCAAGTTTTTCCCAAGATTCCATTTCCAGTAGATCATAATATGAAGAATGGAAATTCAGAGCAGGGAGGAACGTATTACGAGGGATAGTGGCAGCTAGATGCATATGACAACAATGAGCTTTTAGTAGCAGAAGGATGCGCTGGAGTGTCAATGATGAATTGTGAATGAGAGCATGATTGCGATTGATCACGTTGTCCTCCCTCGAAAGCCGATTTCTTCGTAGCTTTAGCCATTTGATCGACCTGATCTCGTCTAAATAGGAAGAAAATGCGATGAAGATGGATGATTGTCTGGAGATATTGGGCAATACGTACCCGGAGTCTTCATCCATCTTCGGTCGTTCGGGTGAACCAGAACGAGCCCAAGAATACGACAAAAAGAAGCGAATTGTTCCCATGTAAATGATTGGACGAGGTGATTGAAACATGCTGTGAATCACATCAAGATGAGTACCAAGTCAATGATTCCATCGAGTTTAGACAATTACCAATAGAGCAGAGATCGAATGGATTGACCCGAAAAGTGAGAATGAGTTCCAATAGACGAGCTGCTGTTCGAGATAGCGGATCGATCGCTAGAAAGCGGAAAAGAAGTACAATAAAACCATCCTTATCACTCAGATATTCGGTCGCTTTGACAGAAGTCTCGCATAGAAGTTGTAGAATCGACTGTCGAGTGAATACAACACGATCAGGACTGGTAAGACACAGCGAAAACGTGAACACTCACAAATATGGTGTGGGAAATCACGTTGTATTGATGACCTCCAATTTTCCGCCAGGACTCAAAGGTCGATGAATCGATCAGTTCCTCCCACATAGCACAAATGTCATTCCGATTGAGGACATCACGGTGTAAAAAATGTGAATGTCGGGAGGCTGGTATGTCTGTGACATCGTCCCCGCAAAAAGGAAGATCACGTAAATGCGAGCGTCTTCTATGCGCTTCACTTTTGATTTTCTGACGAATCACAAATGAAAGCCGCAACAAGCAATCTACGCCACCAAGTCGGATAAACTCTTCACAATGGGCTTGTAATGCATCTTCGTTTTCGTAGGCTATCTTCAAAATGTTGGAGGACACTAACACCATATCATTAATTCCCTGGAGTACTTTGCTCAGAAATTCCAGCTGTAGATCCCAAGATCTTCCATCCAGAGCGTCATAAATGGTTCGAATAAGCTGTGTAAACCTAATCGAAATCGTATGATGGACTTTCACAATTGGTGGAAAAGCGACAGATTGCTGCCTGCCGAAAGCATGTACGTCATTTCCTTGGAAGAAGATAACGAGCGGATGCACTGAGAGCTGCTCTGTTCGCCAATTGGAATCCAATTCTGATGAGAACTTCTTCGGGATGTTGGCTGATTCATTCTCGACCTGATCCTGCATGTACGATTGAGGTAGATCTGCGATCGTCTGCAATTTGATACGACATCCCTGCTGCTTCCATACATTTTCTCGCACAACGAAATGAAGTGGTAGAACGCTACTACCACTCCTTTGCATCTCAATGACCATATTAAACAGTGTGTACTTCTTCATCCTGATACGATTCCTATACTTGCTCAAATTGTCGCTCACATACGCGCTGCCTTTCCGGCTGTGAGTACCATCCATCATGGACACTTTCATAAGGTATTTATAAATATGCTTTGTTACGGTATATAGGCATTCAGGCGCATTACTGTACTACCATGGATGTGGAGATTGCCGCGCCGCCGACGGACGGAATTACATGTGTTCGGTACTGTCCAAATGGCGAGAAATCCTTGCTATTGACATCCTCCTGGGACTCATTTCTTCGTTTATACGACGGAGCTAATCTGCGCACTCATATTGAGCTCGAAACCGCGCTGTTATCCTGCTGCTTTGGTGCAAGTGATTCCGAAGCATTTACAGGTGGATTGGATGGCACATTGTACCGATTAGACCTCTCCACCCGGGAAAAAAAGCTCATTGGTACTCATAAAGGCACTATTCGACATGTACACTACACAATTGACCATCATCTTCTCTGTACTGGTGGCTGGGATTCCACGGTACAGTTCTATGACACCCGGAAGAGAGATGCGGTTGTATCGAGCAACAAGTGTAATGGAAAAGTGTTTGGAATGGACGTTAAAAGCCACATCGTCGTAGTCGCTACCTCGGAACGGAATGTGGATGTCTATGATTTAAGACAGTCAAAGCAGCCGATGGAAACGAAAGAATCGCCTCTAAAGTATCAGACCCGATGCGTGAGTATTTTTCCAGGTTTGGACGGGTACGTAATCGGCTCGATCGAAGGACGAGTGGCATTGGAGTATTTCTCGGATCGACAAAAGGACGAGACTGAGGAAAAGGAAGAATCAAAAGCGACGAAAAAACTCTCATACGCATTCAAATGTCATCGCACCAAAATCGACCAAGATCAGGTATTGGTGTATCCGGTGAATGCGATCGCCTTCCATCCCGTTTTTGGGACGTTTGCCACTGGAGGATGTGATGGGGTAGTGAACTTGTGGGATGGGCACAGTAAAAAGCGAATTCATCAGCTGAGTAAATATCCCACCAGGTAAGAAGATCTGTCTTGCATCCAAGTCTTCATCCAAATTCTTCTTTTTCTGATAGCATCGCGGCGATGGATTTCAATTTGGATGGTTCCACGTTGGCAATTGCGTCTTCGTACACGTATGAGGAAGGAGAGAAAGAGTACGTTTCCATCCTCACCTCAGAATTATCGCATTAAATCGTATTTCTAGTCACCCAAGCGATGCAATCTTTCTCCATTCCGTGCAAGAAGGCGAAGTTCGACCAAAGAAGAAGGCAGTCGCTGCATAGATACTCGTGATGGCAGTAGCATCCGACTTTAATTTAAATAGAAATACTTGAACGCCATCAACCCTTTGCAACTCGATGCTTTCTATCTCTGGCTGCTCGATCTTGTAACGGATGATGTACTCAAGCGTCGGTAGATGAAGAATCGATGGAGTCTGAAGGAAGAAATGGAACACTGTTCGTCATCGATGGGAAGGGAGGGGAGCAAGTGACCGCCCTGCATCATTTCCAGGCTGAGAAAGTCTCTGGAATGGCCGGGAATTATGGCTCCATCGGCATCCTCACACAACCTTCCGCGGTCTTCTGGGTCGTTCGGCACGAAGATCATCACTACGAAGTGGCTGAGAATATCGAAATGCAGCAAATCGCTTTCGGAAAATCACATGTTCTCCTACTTTCGCATGGGAAGATATATTCCTCGGGATCAGCTCACAAAGCGCTTTTATCGACACAACGAATCCGTTCTCTCGGGAAAGTAAGAGCCAAGACCCAAGCGATCATCGATCTTCAGAATAAGACCCAGGAATCGCTGATGAAATGCATCACGGAGAAATTCACATGCAAATTTATCAAAATTGCTGCTGGAACGCATCATTCTGCCGCTATCACTGAAAATGGAGAACTGTACACTTGGGGACGCAATTTTGAAGGACAATTGGGACATGGGATACCGAAGCTTCACTTGGATCATACCGTTGGAATAGGCTTTTGTGCGTGGCCAAAATACGTGCAGGCATTCTACACCAGACCTGCGGTGCAAGACGTTTGTTGTGGAGATGCATTCACAGTAGTTTTACTGCGTAGTGGAGTTGTCTATCGTTTTGGAGAGCATATGACTGGAAGAGCAAAGGATATAAAAGAAGAAAACAGCTCTGGTATTTGCATTCTTATCGAAAAAGGATCGGATGGTGCGCCATTCTGCAAGATCGCCGCTGGATCGAACCATGCTCTGCTGATGACACAAAACGGGGAAGCTTTTGCTACTGGATTCAATACATCTGGTCAATTGGGAGTTTGTCATGATCGAGTTCCAGTAGCAACTTTAGAAGCAGTTCGAGTCGATTCCACGCAGACTTGGAAAGAGGTCTGTGCAGGTGAGAACACAAGTGCGGCGATCTCAGACGATGGGAATGTGTATCTATGGGGAAGTCATTCATTCAACGAGGCAAATGGCCGCCAGGAGAATCGATTTTGCTCGCAAAATTGGCGGTGTACCCCAACGCCAGTCAAAGGCCTCCAATCTACCTCGATCTCACACGTGTTGTGCGGTCTGAATGGAGTCCTACTCTTTGCGCCCTCGCGGGTAATGTCGCTTGAGCCTGATTCCGGAGATATTGATGGAGGATACGAGCTTATCATTCATGGAAGTGGCTTCTCGAGCAGCGAAAATCTCACTTGTCGGTTCATACCTCTAACAGAAGGAAGACTTGTGCGTGGAAGTGTTGCAAGATTCAATGCTGCATCCAATACGATACGCTGCCAAGTGCCAAAATTCAAGCTTCCGGGCCAATTTGCAGTGGAGATCGCAATGAATGGAAAAGACTTTACAACAAACGGCTGCGTTTTTGAGGCCTTTGAGACGCCAAAAGTTGTCGCAGTATCGATTCGCGAGACAAATATCAGCGAGCCTGAGCGCTTTTGGATCAAGGTCGAAGGTGATATACCAAGAAGATTTCTTCCCTTACTTCGATTTGCTTCATGTGAAAAGCTCGGGCAGGGATGGCCCCATTCATTCGACCTGGTAGGCGATGTCCACCGAATGGAAGAGGAGACGGGTACTGCTGATCAACAAGTCGAGATCCATATCATACTTCCAGACTTGAGGGATGTACTGCGTGGCAAGAGCTTGTCTCCGGGAATGCCCTACAAGTTTGAGGTATCTTACAACAATGGCGCTCATTTCCAGCCCGTTTTGAGGACCGAGAGTTTGGTCTCACATTCCATTTACATGCACCACACAACGATTGAGAGAATCACTCCGAACTCATTTGTGCTTTCTCTGTCTCAAGAGTTTGATGTGTTATTGAGCCATTACGACCCTGTGATGGAATGCATCAGCGCCGAAATTCGATGTCGAGAGGACGAATGCAAAATCCCATTGCGCATCGATCGGGTGGAGCATGCAACGCTCAAATGCAGCCTTACTGAGATGGAGGAATGGGATATCCCCTCAGCTGATGGGGAGAGATGGATCGAGCTCTGGCGTCAGAAGGGTACACAATGTCTTCCATTCGATGTACACATCGCCGTAGGCAATCGACACGTGAGCCTTCCAGCAGGCTCTACTCCGTCGTCTACAGTTTATGGCGTTCTGTCCACCGGCTCTACGCAGACACTCAAACCAAATTGCGGTTTATTCACAGGAGGAACAAGTGTCCGCATGTACTCTGAAGCCTTCCAATTCACGACCGACAATGCGAAGATAGCGATAGCAGTCGATGAGAATCGAATTGAAATCGAAGCAGTGTGCGTCTTAGAAGCGGACCCATTGGGTACGGCAAATGATTTATCGACTCACTGTGTCATTTTTGACATGCCAGCCACATCGATCGACTCGGAGGACTCAACGGGAAAGAAGGAAGCGCTCGTCTCTGTAGCGCTCGATGGACAGCATTATACGGATACAAACGTTATCTTTACGTATTACAATCCTCCACTACTGCTTTCCCTGGAACCTCGCAAAGTCACAATCGGCACAAAGGTGACACTCTCAATAGCATCGGAATTAGCGCCAACGGAGACAGCTCGAGTGCGACTTACATCGGACACAAGCGATCTCTGCGTAGTAAGAGCTTTGTACGAGTACGTTATGCGTAGGATGATCTAATATCGCTGTATTTAGGTCGTTCTCATTGCGGTGGAAACGAGCGGGTCTGTGAGCTTTTTCATGCCCGAGATACCCAATTGGAGCTCTACTGCGAATGTTTTGGTTGCTTTTGCACTGAACGGACAGCAGTTTGTGGCAATAAAGGAAGCGGTAACGACGGGCACTACCAAGGGAAAGGCATCTCTGAATGAGAAATCTTTGCAGGCGCAGAACGAATTAAATGAAGCTCAAGCGATTCTCATTTACGAGCCGTGAGGAATAGCACGGGAGGAAATAGAGTAATAACAAGGATCAAACACTATTTAGAATGTGACAATGGTAATTGTGTATGACACATTGCATTCATAACGACCGCAGAAAGAAAGAAAAGAGGGCATTTCCCCGTTGCTCATTCTGTTCTCCTCACTGCTATACGGAAGGAGTGAAGCTTGACAGAGGGTATGTGGGTGATTTCAGATGTTCTCTACCGTATATACGGTAGTGGAATTGGATCTGATTGTTTACGGAGCATTTACAGCATGTGACATGAGCGCCCATGTTTACAGGGTACAGAAGCGAGGCGAACGAGGGTATTTGTCAACGTATCCGGGATCGCGGGATCCATGATCTTAGCTCTTAAGAAAAGGTGATGAAGGTTTCACATCCTCTTCGCTCGTTTTCGTTCCCAATGTAATTGGCCCCATCGATGCATTCAGTTTGGCTGCATCAGTGGCGTCAGAATGCTCAGTAAACGATGTGATGAGATGGCGAAAAAGCCCCGCTGACTCGGAAAGCCGCCCCTTGTTTGAGTACTAATCCTCCCTCTAAGACATGAGAACCAGGAATACAGCTCAAGCACATTCTTTACATTGCAAAATTCCATAGAGAATCGACATAATATTTAATTTCAGAAATAGACCAGTCTATTACATATCATATGATTGGCTAAATATTCTTTATTTTATACAAAATCGCGCTCATGCCACCAAAAATGTCCATTTTTGTCTACTCTTTACATGAAAATCAACCAGATGCTCATTAAAAGTGAGAGCAAATCATCTGTAATCATGTGTGGATCGAAACACTCTCCTATTGCACAACTCCATCCTCGCTCTCAAATCGCAACAAACCACAACAACCATGCGCATCCAGTGCATATTCCTCCTCTTCCTTGAGCCGCTGACAAACGCTCATGGAGGGATACTCAATGAAGTCTCCAAACTAGGAAACGTATTGAGCTTTCAACTGCTGGGGGAAGGCCCCGCACCCCAAAACGTCCAACAGGGCTCCGCACCCAAGAAGTCCAAGAGGTCCCCGTTCCCCCAAAAGTCCAAGAGGTTCCCGAGTCATCAAAATCCTCGATAGCTGATGCGATCAAAGGCGCGCTCGTCGATGATGGCCGGAAGAGCATTTTTGAACCATACAGCACAGAGGAACCCTCGACAACGCTGTTCAACAGAACTGGTCGAATTGTGGAACTCACTCCGCCTCAACACGCGAAAAAATAGTGACCAGCGCCAATTGATTCCGACAAATGAATGGTGGGGCAATGCGCTTACGACCAATATGTCGAGCGATCAACCGGCAGGTGCGATGTGGGCGAATCCATACACCTTGCGAATCAACAAATCACAACCATTGGGTCTCCAGATATGCTATTCGTACGCGCATCGATACATTGCGCCGAAAATCAATGACACTGTGAAATTCTACACACATAATCTCACGAATGATTTGATGTTGTCGGGGAAAGTGCTGACACAAAAGCGTACGAATTCTCCGAAATGAATGAATTTGGCGTCATCTTGCGTATCCAAGTGGAAGCGGGGTACGTGGCGTCGCATTTGGTCAGTGAAATGGCTTTTGTGACGAGTAGATGTGCTGGAATCACGCCATTAATCATATCGGAGAACAACATCACCAGCTTCCGAATGGAACAGGAGAAATATATCATCGACTTTGACACCCAACAGACGTGGGTCTTGTACTTCATCGGTGGTAATATCAGCTTTACCCAGAAGGATAATCATACGATTATCGCCGATCAACCATATTGGCTGTCTTGCCTCAAAACGCCCCGACCGACACTAATGACGCGTATGCTGGATGCACCGTGCAAGCTGGTCGCGTGAACGCGTTTTCCGAGTATGATTACAGATTTGAATGGGATGTCGTCGGTACTACATGCACGGCCACTGGATTGCTTCATTTTTCATTACCACATCAGAGGGAGGTGCTGATCAGAGACACTGTAAGTGATTCCAATATCAATCTCTTCTCAACAGTTCGTAATCAAATGGTTGGGCAGATTGGGACTCCTGTAAAAGACTCGTCCTCTGTTGTGTGGAATATGCGTGAAACTGGTGTGCTTCCCAAGGTCGGATTCACGCCCGATTGCAATATATCATCCAGAGACGTTGCGAGTACGAAGCTGCTATCTCAGTTGAAGGAAGATATCGAGGCGGAATACGAATCGACGCTGCATCGAGGGCTTTACTTCAACGGGAACACACCAAAAGTTTGCCAATTTGTGTCTGATGGCGAGCGATGCGAATATTGTGAAGGGGGATAAAACGCTGCTGAAAAAGTGTCTGACCAAGCTGAAAATGCTGCTGAAGCCGTTCATTGCCAACAATATCACCTTCCGACTTGCGTATGACACAGTGTATGGCGGCATCTTATCCACCGAAGGAATCGCATCACACGACCCGAACGCTGATTTTGGTAACACGCTCTACAACGACCACCACTTCCACTATTCGTACTATGTGTTCACAGTTGCTGTGCTGAAGTTGCTGGATCCTGAGTACCCGCTCGAGTTTGATGATATTATTTGGTCACTTTTGCGTGACTATGCGAACCCAAGTCATGAAGATCCATTCTTTCCTCCATTTCGGGCGTTATCCTGGTATAATGGACACTCGTATGCGCATGGTGTCACGTTGCTGGAAGAAGGAAAAGATCAGGAAAGCTCGTCTGAAGATTTGAATTCGTTGTACGCGCTCAGACTTTGGGGCGTTGCTTCAAAACGAGAAAATATCGAGAAGCTTGGATACCTCCTGCTGCAAATCAATGTCCGTGCCATCACACATACTTTCTGATGACTTCAGGCAGTACGGTCCATCCGGCCGAGTTTGTGAAGAATCACGTCACTGGTATCTATTTCGATAACAAATGCGACTACACAACGTGGTTCTCACCCGATGTGTATACATTCCACGGGATCCAAATGATTCCAGCAACGCCGATGTTGGCACGTGCTCGATCACTGGAGTTTATGAGGTAGGAGTGGAACGATATCCTTTCCAAACAGAATATCATCGTCGAAAAGAATCTCAAGAATCCGTGGATGTCATTGTTGTATGTGAATTACGCAAGAATTGATCGGAGTGGCGTTGGATATCTTGCAAGAATGCGCCATGGACGATGGGCTTTCGCGTTCTAGGGCGATTTACATGGCTGCTACCTCGTCTAGCGCTTCCTACGAGGAACCTCAAGGAAGTTAGATGCCAAAGTGTATCGAATGGGTGCTGATTCCTCGCTTGGTCATGTCAATTTTGCGTGTGGTTTGGCAGTGATGTTGGCGTTTGCACGAGCTTGTCCATCAACACAACCTTGAATCTCGCAGCCAAGCACTTGTTATCAGAATTCCCACGAACGATACCGAGTCTTTCATCAAACTCTCCATGTCCATCTTTGTCTTCTCTTCTAGATATCCATCCACCAGTCCACATGTAGCTTGCCGTACAAAACAAAGTCGTTGTAGGCTGATCCAAATTCACAATAAATTGCTCGTATGACTTCAATTCTGGTGCCTTGATCTTCAAATATCCGAATCGATTGACACCCAAAAAAGCACCCGAAAGTTCGCTTTGGAATCCCCACACGTTATTTTCAGTATCCACAGAGAACGCTCGATAGGTGCAGCCTTCTGAAATCACATTTGCGCTGGAGTTCTCGTGAGATTCTCACATTGAAAATCAGCAAAGTACCCGTACCTCAAAAGCGGCTCGCCTCTGACGTCTTTCATGAACGACTTGGTCGAGAACTCTTGCAAAGCACATCGAAAACTGTACATAGGATGACCGCTTTTCGGCCCGAGCAAACGTTTGGACTGTAATGCGACAATTCTCATTTCGTCATTGGCACGATCCACTTTATCATCGATTCTGTCCAGTTGTTTATTCTGAGTGTCGAGAGCATACCCCATTGCCAGTGAGGCTTGTTTGAGCTCCTTGAGACTCGGTTCCAACGCTGATAAATACGCTGTGTTTACGTCATCCAAACTTGTCTCCATTCTGCTTCTCTTCCCATCAACTTGTTGGTTTATCGTTCCTTTACGGCCGTCTTCACTCTGAAAGTTCGATTCGCTGGAAACGACCGATTTCGAGTCATGCTTACTCCGGTAATGCGTCATGAGAAGCAAATCCGACGCGAATTCAATCTTGCATTCGGGACATATGAAACCCATTGCGATCTGAATAACACGGTAAGGATCTTTTAGGAGCGTCAGGCCGATAGGATCTCTACTTTGGTTTCCGGAATTTTGACGGCGCGAGTGCCAGAGTCGACAAAGCGATTGTAGAGCCAGCCTGACCACGCCATGCCGCTATAAATGATTAGGATGAGCGATTGATTGATTTTGGGGTTATGTGATACCGTATGATACGTTTGGAAGTATCGACTGCGCTCTGGGCTTGGTCAAGATCTCTTTCGGTCTGATCGAGTTGCTCTGTTACGCAAAATGCACGCACATTATTCACTTTACTGAGAGCGGAAAGGTGTGATCACTTACCTGATTGTAAGGATATCATTTCTGAAGTGTTACATGCCACTTTCAACGTCTCTGAAATTTGTCGCAACGACTCATTATGACGCGTTTCCCAATCAGCCTTTTTGTTCACTGCTTCCATCTTCAATGTGATGCGGAATGTGGACGACGTTAAATTAGGATTATAGGATTTATGGTGGTACACGCTATTTTACTCGGCATCGAGATCTTGGTATCGGTTTCGAAAATTGGCAAAATTTAGTCGTTCCATAGGAGTCTTACTTTACGCCAAACATGTGAAATTTGATGGAAAGAATGACGCAACTGGCATGAAATTGGCTGCTAAAGAGTTTCGCGCTTGGGTAAGGGACTGCAGGAAATGTCGCCTGTTTTTTATCGCTTCCAATCACATCAAAACACGAATCTTATCGACTCGACATTTTGGTCATAATGACATCAGCGCCTGCTCGCTGAAATGTCGCACCGCAACGATTGCATTGCTGTTACACATCGCCACGTAATACAGTCGTGAAGGGATGCGCAGTCGCATGACGCTACAGCGGAGAGGTTGCCGAAAAACCAAGAACACCATCATTCACGCCCGTTGGATTCCTACACAGTCTACTATTAAAGACAGCATGAAGCCCAGGGAATTCCGATACATTCGCCGAGTGGCTAATGTACTGCATAAGCGCCGATGCAGGAAGCCAATACACTTGAACATCCAACGCTTGATAGAGCTAGTAATGGAAGAGTTGATGAGTACAATGAGAAGCTGATTCACAACGCTGAATTCGAAGTTAGACGCAAAATTCTTGTTTCTCTATAAATAAAAGCATAACAATGCGGTTGAAATGCTTCCATCAATGATTGCTAATAAACTATCTGACTAGGAGGTGTATCAGACTGGTACACGACGATCCACTGATAAACTGAGCCTTCTTGACATTGCAATTTCTGAACTTTCCATCAAATACCGGAAAATGCGCTTCTCACTAAGCCCCGCGCGTGTGAGCATGGCGACTCGTTCACAAGGTTTGAGCCATCGAACCTTCCGTCGACGTACATTCCCTCCACGCTTCACATTCATTCTGTCCATATGCACTCGTTTGCTCTTTTTCACGTTTTCTCGTCCACAGTCTGGCTCGTTTTGACACGTATCCGCCTCTTGCACTGTGGTCTTCCACACACATTTTGGTTTGCGTGCCAATCCAACAGAAGGACCTCCATGTTTCGGTATCGCACTACCTCCTAACGCCACTCCAAACTCATAGACTGTGATCGTAGACCATCGCACACATTTTGTCATTTCCGCTTGAGAATGCTTCTGCTTACTTGCGATTGTTCTTTTTCACTAATGAAAGTTTTCGGAATAGAGAGAGGGAAGGGGAGGGGGGAATCTCTCCTTTTTTTTATTACTTCTCTGTGTCTCAATACACAAAATGAAAGCATTTTGATTGGAAAAGCACCTGGCCAAACCCACGTTAACCACTGGGCTATTGAGACGACTGACAAGAGCACAATACCGTACTGACTTGATTGGAAGTCGAACTCCGGAATTTTTACTTGTTAGACCCGGGAATGGCTCGAAGATATCGTGAAGTTACCGGTTTCTTACAAGTATTACGTTAGGACCGCACGCTTTCGCGCTCGCTTACGCCGTCGATTCCGTCAACCCTTTCCCTCGATTGTACCCTACCTCGGTGGTTTTTGTAGCCAATACCATCTCTCACGTTTTGTTTATGATCAATCAGCATCTTCTGCGGGAAAAGGTGTGGCTAGTCTTCCCAGCCATTCACATGTCGCGGGAGAATGGAGGAGACATTCCTCGTGGCACACACGGTTGTAGAAGAGTAGACACTATTTGCGGGATATTTGTGGCTCAAATTAGTGTAGAATGTAGGCGGTGAATGGGTGAGCTTGGCGATGTCAATAGCACTCATGAACAACAAATCTGTGTGTAGCAGACGATATGAAAGAAATGGGTTCAGTGAACGGGTCCTTGACCACAGGTGCGGGATAAGAACCACACCAGAGGATTTCGAGATCCATAATTGCTTTTTCATGGATCACTTTTATAATTGCGTAATTTGTTATAATTTCATGTAATTTATGTGCAAGAATGTTGCATTTTGTAAAAGAAGAAATGTACACTATTTTGTCCAATTAATGTATTTGGATCCTCGTGCGTCTAATTGGATAAAAATAAGCGATATGAATCGAGGAAAGTATTATCGCAATAAATATGGAGGAAAAAGTCGCCATCAAAGCGGAAACGCGCGCAATAACAGAGAAAGTGAAGGCGGTGATCATGAGCACAATAATGAAACCCACCACGCGCTGTCAAACATCCACCAAACGCAAAATTGGAAGCAACTATCGAATCTCTTGAAATCAATCGATCACAAGAGCTACGGCGCGTATCATGAGCTCGAGAAAACCTTTATATTTGAGCCTTTCGATCAAGACGATTCCTACGCCGACCTCAATACCAAAAACTACCATCCCCTATCATTCACGCTTCATTTCGATCATATACAAGGCGACGCATACGCAAATCCTTCGCGAGCTCATGTCAGAATACCGTCCTCGATGGCTTGTATGCCAAAGGATCTTTATGATATGAACATACGGAATGTGGCTCTTTGCGATTATCTCACACGAAAGCTCGCTGATGCTGTACAACAAGCCGGTGTCGATGCAAAGGCTTCTTCTTCCTCTTGGCATAGTACTAAGCGTGGCGATCTAAGTATAATGAAACCAAGTCAACACGTCTTAAAGAGAACAATAGTCGCTATAGAGAACGATGGGACAGTGGAAATGCGATTCCAGATCAATTTACCTGCACGAGGACGCTCTATTTGCGGTGAATGGGCTCGAACGATTCTCGTGGAGACACTTCCACATCTTATCTATCGAACATTGATCTTCACCAGCTTGGAGGCTTCTCATGTCTTGGCTCATATCCACTCTGTCGAAGATCAGGAGGCTTTACGGAACAAACTCTCAGCCGCAGGATTAGTCGCTTTCATTCGAAATGGCGCTATTCTTCCACGAAAAGTATTTACTATCGTCCTGTCACGTGAAAGATTGTGATGAAATGTATTCTCTGTAGAGTGGTTGCTCGGATCTTCCTCTGGATGCCGATACAGCGATCCCCTTTGCATCACCATCGACCATGGAGACATCGTTTGAGCTTCCGAATTGCGGGAAAGTCACTGGAATGGGAATCCCCAAAGGCGTGACGCTATTTGTCGGAGGAGGATACCACGGGAAGACAACTGTTTTAAGGGTATTGGAAGTTGGAATTTACAATCACGTTCCCTCAGATGGGCGCGAGTTTGTGGTGATCGATGGAAATGCGGTCAAAATTCGAGCAGAGGATGCCCGCAGTATCGTGAATTGCGATATTCGTCCATTTATCAACAATTTACCATTCATTCAAGACACCAGCTCATTCTCTACAAAGGATGCGTCTGGCTCCACATCGCAAGCCGCTTTTATTATGGAAGCACTCGAAGTCGGTGCTACGACTTTACTGATCGATGAAGACACTTGCGCGACGAATTTCATGATTCGAGATTGGAAGATGCAGCAGTTGGTAGCTTCTGATAAAGAACCCATTACTCCGTTCATTTCCAAAGTACGCTCTTTGTTCACGGAGCGTAAGGTCTCCACGATTCTCGTCATGGGTGGAGCTGGAGATTATTTCTCTGTAGCGGATCGAGTCATCATGATGGATTCGTATCGACCGATCGATGTGACAGAGAGAGCCAAAGCGATTGCTGAAGAACAGTGTCAAATATCTCAATCCAAAAACTTTGGAAATGTGACGCATCGACTCCCGCTTTCGCATGGATTCCAACCAAATGGAAAGATTGTTACGAGAACGCTCCATCGGATCCAATTTGGCAACGTACGTGCTCTCTCTATACCTCCAACTCGGCGATAACACCCGACGTAGGAGGATCTGGAGCTCGCAGCGCTTGAGCAACTCGTCGAGGTTGGGCAGACTCGAGCGATTGCCGACGCGATTGTCACATTGTCGGCTGAGATGGATGGCCAGCGCTCACTCAGCGTACGTCTTTTGTCTTGCAATTGCGCTACTTGACATGCGTTCTCTGTAGCAATTACTTGAAAGCTTTGAAGAGAAGCTCGAGAAGGATCATTCGCCGGACTTCATCAGCTCCATGAGAAAGCCTGGATTCTACTCTCGACCCCGCAAGCTCGAGGTATGTGAATCTCTGCCCAGAGAACTTGAGGTCTGAAAGCTCGAATGTAGCTTGCGGCAGCCATCAATCGTCTGCGAACTGCAGCCTTTCGACAGGAAAAATGAGTCTTGGAAACGCAGTAGAAGGCGAGTTGTTCCAAATACATCCATTCGGCCGAGCACATCGCTTTCTATTTTTGGCGACTTGGCAGTCGCATGCTGAGATGTCTGCTGAAGCAAGTCAAAAGACTTTGGGCCCACTAGTGGCGCTATTGAAGCACCATGACAGACGGATGGCGATTACCGAGGAGAAAAAGCCCAAAGGTTTATCAAAATGTGACGCAGAAGCTTCCAAGCTGCTTCAGGCTCCAGATGCTAATAACGCTCTACCTTCCGACTTGATGGAAATGGCTCTGCAGCAAGCGAATGATCACTTGGACCGCTTGGAATCTCTGGATAAAGAGGTCGAAAGCTTGCATGGAGACCATCAGCCTATGGAAAGACTTCGAGGCAAATTACGTCGAAGGAATGAACTTTTGGATGTCATTTGTCGATCGTACTATCACGACGTTATCGTGGTCAAGGAAGAGCTTCGCCGTCAACAATCGATCCAGTCGTCTCCACATTCTTCTGCTTTCAAGACATTAATGCGAACCAGGAAAATGACCGAAGCCTTCAGCGCCAAACAGAACGGAATGGCGACGATGGACAATCTCGCACCAGAATCATTCCTATCATCTATTCCTTCCGTCGACCTGCGTGGTGTGCTGCCTCTCTTTGCACCTGCCGACTCCATGCTCAAGGTGAATCCTTGCGATTTGTGTGGGGGAACCATTGAGCTTTTACATGGAGAGGTACTTTGCTGTTCTCATTTGATTGTATTTGGGCTCATGATCACAATAGACGAGGGAGATGATCCAGCTGCGGGAAGAGTGTCATCGGGCAAATGATCAAGTGCGAGAATGGCGTGACAATGCGAATCTCGTCGCGAAGGAGAAGACTGAGCTCAGAGATCTTGCTGAGGCGTTGGAAAAAAGCAGCGAAATGACCAAAATGGAGGTGGAAGTCGCCACAAAACAACTCCATATCTTTGAAGAACGCGACCAGCAGCAGAATGCAAGCCTCACTGAGCTTCGTCAACAGCTCGAGCGCGCGATGATCGACCGTGAACGACTGCATGGAGACATTGGGCGGATCGCGGGTGGATATGACGACACGTTGATGCTTTTGAAGGCGGAAAGAGTCGAACTGGAAGCGCTGAAAAGGGAGACGAAAGTGCTGGGGGAACGGTACGCACAGCTACAAAGCGATCACAACGTCCAAGGTCCATGACTCGTATCTCACTTGCAATAAAGCCTGACTCGATGCATTTTGCTCTGTTAGGCTTCCAATATCAAACTTCATTGCAATCGCTGGATAGAGCTGAAACCACATTGCGAGAGACGCAAATCCGCTTGGAAGAGTACGAGAAGGTCGCTGAGGCTGCAGAGATCTCACTCCAAAGTGTCCAAAGAGAGCTGAGAAATTCGACTTTGCAGAACGAAGAATTGAAGAAAACACGTGACGGGAACTCTGAAATGTGCCAAGTTCTCCAGGAAGAGAATAACAAATACAAGCGAAGGATGGATGAGTTGCAAAAGAACTTTGGAAAGCTTGGGATGTTGAAGGGTAATGCTGACATGGCGACGTGGGATATCGAGGGATCTGTAGAGGCTGGGCTGCTCGGTAGGCCTGCCACTTATCAACCGGCTGACAACAAACCAGGCGACCGGAGCCTGTACATGAATCTGATGGATCGTGACCAAGTCACAGCTTTGGGTAGAGATGCAGTCGGACCGATTGAAGATGCTGAAGACGATGAGAGTTTTCGAGCTTACTGCAAACAGCTCGAAAGCTATCTCACAGAGATTGAAAACTTGAGAACAGCTCATCAAGACCAGCAGAAAGTCATTCGTGTACGTCACTGGCACGTTGAAGGAGGTTGGTTGTTGACCGTACTCTTCTAGGAACTGGAACAAAGCAAGGAACTCCTTCAAAACCGCTTGGAAGAGACCACAAGCGCCAATGAATCCCTTACCGCGAGGTACGACGCTTTTCACGCTAGTCGATTCTATCTCAATCCGTTTGAAGTGTCGACAATTTGAGCGTTCGGTTGGAGCAAGAACACACCACCATGAATGAACTTCGAGAGAAATTGCAGCTATCGGTTCGTTCCTCGCGATGCGCCAACTTGAGCTGATCAATTGCGGGCAGATTACCGATTCCAAGCGTGAAAATGAGTATGACACTGCGAGATTACGCATCGTCGATCAGTTTGTGCGATCGATCTGCGACCAACTGCATGGACTCACGCAGAACGCCCAGTTCCTCAAATCGATCAGCTTTGAAAAGCCCAATCTCGACGAGAAGGTTGAGGCACTGACGTTGATGAGCGACGCCAAAGGAACCAAACGATTCACAGCATTGACGCCCGAGCTTCTCCAGCGCAAAAAAGAGCTTCGGAAAAAGGTCGTATACGATAAAGCACTGAAGCAATTCCGTCAAGAGTGCTCGGGATTCGCTCAAGTGATTGCGTTGGAGCTGAAAAGGCTGATGGAAAGGAACACGCAATTGAACCAGTTGCTGGAATTGGCAACGCTAAAGCTCGAGGATGCCAAGAACGCCAGAAATGAAGTTGAGACCAAATTGCTTCGACGCTGGAGAGAGTACGAGACGGAAGTGCTGAAGCGTGCGAAGCTCGAAAAAGAGCTCGATTTGGTTGTGCAGAAGCTAGATGAGATGACCCGGCTTCGAGATGTCGAGTCGATGGACCACATTGCGCTGAAACAGGAGCATCATCAGCTACAAAACGACCACGCACGTCTGGTTGGATCCTTCGCGAAGGCGAGCAGAGCGCTGGAAAAGACTTCAGCCTCGAAGAAAAACGTATTCCAGCCAGCTGTGATGCAAAAGTATGACTGACGCATTCTATTGCTAGGCAAAAGAGAAGCTCTTGGCGCTTGAAGGTTCGACGCAAGCGCTCATAAGCGAACGTGATCGATTAGCAAAAGCCTTGAAGACGATCCAGGATGAAGCTGCATACAAACTACGAACAAAGCGAAGTGTGGAGACTGATACGATGATCGTATATGCCGAGAAAACGATGCAAACGGATGCGTGGAAACCGGAAGGCTTGGTACTACGGCAACGTAATGCCATCAATCAGACGCCACAACGATATCTGGGCAACACAACCATGCTGATTGCGTATCCTACAACCCGATCGCCTTTGAATGAAGTCGATACCACCATGAAATTGTCTCGAATGCGGGAAACAATCAGCATCAATCCATCCGATTCGTGGCCCTCATCGACCCATTCACGTCCTCTGACGGCCATCTGCTCCTCAACGACCCGAAATGAGATGTCGAAAGTGCGGTCTCAACCACAAATCAAACTACGTGGCATCTCCAAAAGCAAGAGTTAGAGACCAACGTTGTGCTTGTTCCCATCAGATGCTGTCGTCCTGCTTCTCTGTCTCCAGTTCCAGCGTCACACATTGGATGGACTCGGCTATCTCCGCCGGGAATATGCGAATCATTTGGGGGTCTTCAATTCTGATGACAGCTTTCTCATAAACAGCAAAGCATTTGGCGAATGCGATACAATCGGAACACATGACTCGATCCACAACCAATACAATCGCTTGCCAGTACTTTGAACGCCCACAAGCTTTTGTGCCCAGTTTTGCTCGGATATCCATCAGCTTTTGCTTCTCGGCATGACACCAATAAAACGGAAAACTTCGAGTGTTTAGCTGTGGAATTGCGTTTTTTCGTCGCCCTTCCACCACATACGAGTGCCCAATCGATTCCACATGACTTGCTACCATCATTGCCAGCTTTTTCTGCGGAAGAAAGCCATCTTCAGTGCCCCAAGCGCCAAATCCGCTTCTCGCTGTTCCACGCAGCAGAGACTGCAGCAAGCTCTCGTCATAGTCTGAATGTTGTGCGAAATCCGTGCCATTTGGGTGGGAAAGGCGGTTACCATGTCGAATGCTTACTTTTTCCGCAAAGCAAGAGGACGCTTTTGCGGAACAAGTAAACATGGAAGCGTCCTCCACGCTTGCGGATAGAAATGCCAAATAGCTTTCGAAGAGGTCCACTTGCTCGCTGTGTGTGAGTGTGAAGAATTCCCCCAACTGTTTGCTCGTAAGAAAGCTCTGAAATGTGTAATATCGCGTCATTTTCAACGCTGGGAAATGGCGCGGACGTGATCGCGTTAATCACAGTAATAGACACTACATCAGCATCTCTTACAAACATAGACTATAAGCTTTACTGAATTACGATACTAATCCCTTCGCAGTATGACCGCTGATAATGGCCTTTTGACTGCCGCGGTGCGCATCAAACAGCGCGACGGACAGGCGGAATTCACCACATCTTGCTTCAAGTGGATACCAACCGACACCTCCGCAACCAATTCCCAGCAACCCAACCAGATTATCGTTCCGTGGGCGCATGTACAAGACCAGCAAGTATCGTCAATGAAAAGCCCCAAAGCGATGATTCGCCTTCGTCTGACCACAAACGCCACGCTCGTTATGGAATTCTCCAGCGTACAGGGCTTACAGGATGCATTTCAGACGCGTGAGAAAGCCAAAAGCTTCATAATTCATGCGCTAACGAGCGCAGGCCGCGGGCCATCTTTAGCCTCGGATCAAGGTCTCCATCGAGATTTACTGGGCAATTCTTTGGAGATAAAGCAGCGAGCAGCGCTATTAGCGTCCAATTCGAACCTCAAGAGACAACACACTGAAATGGTAAATCAAGGACTCATTTCTGAAGAGGATTTCTGGCAAGCGCGTCGTCATTTACTCGCAAATGAGGCAAGCAAACGTCAGAAAACCGGCAAGACTTCGGCGCTGCTGACCGATTTGGCGGGCCAGAATGAAGATGGAGGGAATGTCGTCAAATATAACCTGAATGCTGAAGTGATCCACCAGATTTTCGTCCAGTATCCAGCCATCCATCTTGCGTACCAAGACCAAGTGCCCGACAAATTGTCAGAGACCGAATTTTGGAGCGCTTTTTTCAAGTCGAAATACTTTCATCGCGATCGTAAGGCAGGACACGAGGATTTATTCACAAAATACGAGGAAAAAGAGCAAGAAATCGGGAAAACGCCGACGAGATGCGGCTCGGTCGACCCGCTCATCGATCTCCTGACAACAGCCAGAGATCAAACTGTGCAGCTTCTGTCCGGCGAGGAGCATGAAAAGGACGGGAAAATGACTATTGCAAAGTTTAATCGACACAGCGCCTACGTTCTGGATCCTTCTCACGGGACCCCGCTACCACCTCAAACGGAGGCCCATCAAGCTCCGAATAAAGCTATCTTCCAAGACAACATTCAAGAGGCTGTACTACTGGACGATCTGAAGGATAAGGAGGCGCCGGCGTACGATCCACTTCGTCTCGACGATGTATCTCGCTACTTTATGCACAATTCTGCAACTGTGCGGAAGCAGGCCTCGCCCACTCGTCTCGTTCAAGCGCAAACGCAGTTCCAACAAGCTTGTATGAAGCCATTTTTACTCGAAAGTGCCTTCCCTTCTTCTTCAGTCGCGCTGGAGATTGTCAATGAAGTCGTTTCTCGTTCCAACAACGAATCAATGGACACAAATGGCGATCAAGTGCTGGCGAAAGGCGCGCTGGCCGCCGATCTGATTCCCAACGAGTTCAAAAAACAAGTCATCACGCAATTCCACGACGTCTGTGAGCTCTTACGCCACTTTTTAGCGTTCAAAAACAAAGTCGCGAACTCGGACGACCCGCAAATCGCCCGGAAATTGGACCGAATTGTGGAGAAAATGGGCTCCAAGTACGATGAATTGGTCAAAATCAGAGAAGCACTTCCACCCCACGAAAAGAATCTTTTGGCTCCACTGCTCAAACCGTTTGACGATCAGCTCAATTTAGCGTTTATATAGCTTGTTGAATTAAAAAAAAGACGTTTTCGGTCTATTTAAAGCTCTTCCAGCTCGAGTCTGCGGCCTGAATGCGGTACGAATGGAGAAGGCTTCACCATTTGAATGACGAATGGAACGAGGACAGCACCTGGAGACCCGGTACTCGACCAGACCCACAAACAACCAAGACGCAGGCCTCTCGCAAAACAAATTGCAGAATCCCTAGACTCGACCCTGTGAACGCTGAGCCTTATTCCAAGCTTCAGGCCGTCAAGGTGCATTCAGCCAAATGTGATGTCAAACTCATTGTCATTCCATTAGATCCAAGCCGTCATACGCGGCTTTCTGTGTCGTAAACAGCTCCCGTTGAACGCCGAAGAGCCGACCGCCAGACGTGCTTTAGAGAGACTTCGTCTCCCTTCACTCTCTCGAGAAAAGACCTCAACACCTCTGCGAGATCGTGGAACAGACAAGCGCGTTATCGGCATAATTCCAATAATCGAACAGAAGAATATCTGCCTGCAGCCGCGAAGGAGATTGGAGCGACTACGTGCCAAATATCGAGCGAGAAACGAGGTCTTCCTTCGCCTCCATACGCTTTTGGTCGAACAAATGAATGCACAAGTGAATCTCTCGGTCGATATGATCTCTGAGGAAGGAGAACTCCCACCCACGCGGACACCTCGACGCTGTATGTCTTCCCTGGAAGCCTCACATCGAGTCTCAAGCTTCTCTTTGGAGAGGCTCTGCACTCGACAGAATGTCTCTGGAAAGCAAACAGCCGACTACGACACGTTCTTCGACATGGAGTATGGCGCTTTCACGCACATTCGGACACATTTGGTCATCACACGACCCATTTCCACACCGATTCGAGTCATCCAGGATAACCCGCGCATCGTCCCCGAACGAGAGCTTGCTTCTGCGTGGGAGACTCCTTCCTTTGCTTCCATCACAACCTCGCGACCTCCACGCCTCTCACTGGAGCTCGACACTCTCCAGCGACCGATTCGAGACCGCGACAAACGTCTGCATCCACCTGAACGCATTCTTCAGCTTCCCGCCTTTGTGATGCTTCCGACTCGAAATTCTATCGCTCGCGAAATCGGACAAACGCAAGCTGGAAAGTATATATCGCGACAAAGCAATCCGCTCGATATACTGCTCGTCCATCGATCGCGAGAGTCTCGTGTCCATGCTCCTCACCTGGCGCCTCCGATGACGCTGAAAGATGCGATAAATCCGATGAGCTTTTCATTTCCACCCAAAGCGTTCGGTTTTGTGGCCTCTGGGAACACATTCACAATTGTACGTGATGATCACCTCCTTGGAATCGATCTGAGTGTCTCTATAGCGTCCACCAAGCCTCGCTGGCGTCTTCCTTCGACCAACAGAGTCAAAGGCTTCATGGGTTCACAGTCCACAAACAGAATTCCTGCACTCCGTCAGCGTCCAAATCCGTCGGAATCTCGATCCAACACCTGATCTCCAAGCGATCATGAGCTTCTGTCGACATGGAAAGCTTGAAGAGATCGAGCGCGTACGTGTATTTCCCCATTCATCTCATTTCTCACCACTCGTCACAGGCGATTCACACGCTTTCCATGGACACCAAAGACTCTGCTGGGAACACATTCTTCTTAGTCGCATGTCAGAACAATCAGAAGCGGATCGCGAGGCTTCTACTTCGTCATGGAGCCGATATCAACGCTCGAAATGTAAGTGTCTGGAGTCTGGAGACTGCGGCGATCGCTCACTTTCGATGAAGGGGAATGGAAACACCGCGCTGCACTTCTGCTTTGCGTACGCATTTGACGACCTCGGAGCGTACCTTCAGGCAAAAGGAGCAAGAGACGATATCGTCAACGCACAAGGTCTCACGTGTTGTCAGGGTTTATCGAAACGCTAGTCATACAGATGATGAAGCGTCCATAAAAGCACCGATGCGCCAGCGTACACGCAAAAGACCGCAAATCCGTAGCCGTTTCCAAGCTCATACGCGCGATGAAGGATCTTGGTGCTCTACGCAAGAGTGTGAGTTGGTATACGGAGGAATGACGATGATACCTGTTGGAGATTGAGTTGCGTCGACTGTGCGTGCTGGTGGATGAGAGTGATATCCGCTTGCT
Source organism: Albugo laibachii (assembly GCA_902706625.1). NCBI lineage: Eukaryota > Oomycota > Peronosporomycetes > Albuginales > Albuginaceae > Albugo > Albugo laibachii. The sequence continues at coordinate 85,424 of CACSLJ010000037.1, read as the reverse complement.
GATCCATGATTTTCGATGAGAATTGGCTCATTAGATGCGAGATTTCCGTCATTTTCGTCTCCATTTTCCTAAATCGCGAATCAATTGGTGGAATGGAAGTGGAGATAGCTTACCTGGCGTCCTCGAGGCTCTCTTCAAAGTGCTGATGGAGAGATTCATTCTCTTGCTGGAGCTGAAGATCGCTTGACATGTGCGCAGGCTGCGACTTTGGCGCTACCGATCGGTTTGGCGACGCGATTTTGGAGATGGATAATCGAGGCGAAGCGTGCTTTTCTATTTTGATGTCCATCGAGGCGACTCGAATCTGATCCGCATGCGGTAACAAGCTAGAAAAAAGCGAATGAGAAGCCTGCGTTCGAGGAATTCTCAGTACTTGCCGCCCGGAAGTGAGAATGGAATGGACGGATCGACTCTTTTGCATCATTTTGGTGACATTTGTGATGCTTTGGAGACGCTGGTGGATATGTCGTGAGATTGCAGATGGATGGCGGATACAACCTACTTGTAGTAAGTATGTGACGATCTGATGCTGATGCTCTTCGGCGCTTTTTGAGGACGCAGAAGCGATACAATCCTTCAGCTTATCGATACTTTCGACGCAAAGACGCACCATCTCCATGATTTCCTGCATGTGACTTTCAGATGGGACACTCAGCGTTCGAAATGGAGCACCTCATCCATGGCATCGCGCTCCTCTTCCGTCATGAGGTCGTCTGAAGCAAAAGCGCTGAGATGATACCGGGGATCTACGTACGAACGAATGGATTGGCGCAAAATGTTTTCCATATCGCTGATTTGCCATTTCTGTAGACGTAATGACAGTAAAAAAATTCGCATTTTTAGGCATACAACTTTGCGTACTATTTCTACCGCTCTCGCGTTGAACCATTGCACATTCTGTATAGAGGTGGAAATCGCAGCATATTTCGAGTCTGTTGAGACCTCTTTGACCGTTCGAGACGCAGAAACAGCTTCAGCATTCGCTGTAGAAGGCGCAAATGTTGCGAGCTGCGATTGAAATAATTCCGTTCGTTCCATGCAACACACTCCTATTCCAATTGGTTAATACTATCCCCAACCCAACCAATCAGCAGCTACCCCTACCCTAACAAAAACGAACATATCATTGTTAACTAACAGCTAACTTGTGTTACCTCATGGAAGCGCTCGCATACATTCGCGATCATTTCATCAAAAGCAAGACGTTTACCATCGAAAATGACGATATTCTGTGCGTCGGTCTCAACGGAGAGGAGCTACAACGCTTCCCAAAGCACATTCCCACCGCCTTCCACTCCAAAACCTCTAAAAAACCGTACGATCTGCTCGCAATTGTCACCTGTTTCAAGTACGCGACGCTCCCATTTGGCGAATACGTTACCAAATGTCGCGCGGAGAAGGCGGGAATGGTCTCCACAGTGGATAAAAAGGAGCTTATTGCGTATCTAAAGGGAGATATCGACACTTCCGCGCAGATTTACTCGTTGGGCTCAAAAGCGCGCGAGAATGACGTCACAATCGATTCCAAGGCCGCGTCGACGCCGGAAAAACGCACATACGATGAAGAACAAGCAGCCAGTAAGGTCTCCAGCCCCTCCAAGCGCCAGAAAACGACGTCGGAAGGCGACAAAATGACACCTCAAAAATCTCGGAAAAGCCTCACAGACACTCAAGAATTGGACCAAGTGATGCAAGGCATCTCAGCCAAGGAACAAACCTTCAGGAACCGTACCAACATAATGAATGCCCCTACGAAGGTGACGGAAACAGGCTGAAGCGCCTCAGACGCCTTCATCGAGATTTTGACTCATTCTGTTTAGACCTTTGAAAATGTGCTCAAGATTGTGGAAGCTGTCAATGCGGAGATCAAAGAGCGGCTGGAGAAAGCCAGTAAAGCGTCCTTGATAGCACCGACCACCAGACACGAACAGGTTCCGCTCTCTGTAACTATGCGCGAGCGAATCAAAGGTATTTCTTCGATGGACTTGGTCCATCTTCGACCTCATGCTCGCTGTAGGCACGCCGATAATCGTGGTACCAGCTGGGTTCTCCGATCTATTCACCATGTACAACGTCAAAGACTTTCTTCAGGATGGCGTGTACGTCCCCATCAGCCAGAAAAAGGAGCAAGGACTCCGCAAAGACCATGCATTTACTATCGCAAAGGAATACAACGGCGAGGAATTCGTCTTCAAAGTCGTCGATAGCGTCAATCGATTCCGAGATAAAGAATGGTACGCAAAGAATCCTTCTTCCATCCACTGAGAAACTCTGTAGGAGCTGTGTGGTAGGCGTCTTGGTATCCGGTCAGACCTGGCAATTCAAAGGATGGAAATGGGCCTTCCCACTGCAGGTATTCAAGCGCGTCTGCGGCATCCATATCCATCGCCAAGGATCTCAGCTCAGCGAGGAGATCAAGAAATGGGATGTCAAGATTCTCATGGTACGATCCTTCTCTCTCATCCTCCTCCAAGCTCACGCTTTGCTCCAGATCCATCCAGACAAGAGACATTTGGATAAAGTCGCCGCCAAAGAGTTTTGGCGCTACCTTTTCGAGCACATAAAACTTCGTTTGCAATGACATTCTTCTATTTATACACTTGCAACCGATCAAATGGCCGGACACATGCGCGTGAAATCCATCGGGAATGCCCGTCGATCGGCCAGTATCACGCCCAGCGCAAAAGTGGCGCCAGAGACGCTTCCTCCGGGCGCAGTACAACTCCATCGGGAAGCCTTACGCGCTCAAGCCGTTCAATTTCTCGATCATCCGTACGTGAGCTCCTTCCTCACCGCCTGTACGATCTTTGCGCTCTTTGGGGACGATGTGCGTGCCGGCTTCCTCTCGAAATCCGCTGATCTACCTTGCTACAATGCGCTCTTCGCATGCTTTATCTTCTTCCTCTTGGAGCTCGGAATCGCGGTGTATGCTCGACCCAATTACTTCCAGCGTGGCACAGGCTTCAACTTCTATCTCGATCTGATCGCCACATTTTCCATCCTCCCCGATGTCGAATGGATATGGTCTCCGCTTCTTGGAGGCGATAGCAGCTCCTCTGTGCGTACAACCGCGCTCAAAGCGGGTCGAGCGAGTCGCGCGGGCACCAAAGCCGGCCGAATTGTCCGTTTGATTCGCGTCATTCGTGTCATTCGTGTGCTTCGATCAAAGAGAGATGATGTGCAGGACCAAGGAGCCATTTCCGAGCCTTCCAAAATCGGCAAAGTGCTCACTGAAAGGACCACCCGAAGACTAATTGTGCTTGTGCTTTTGATCATTCTGGTGTCTCCGATCATCGACGGGACTGTGGACCTCCTCAGCAACGATTTCCAAGTCAATGAACTCGAGCGATTACATCGCTTCCCGCAAGATTACAACATTTCTGGCCAGATATCCACGCAACATTTCCGCGAAATGGTGATGCAATACGTTCGTGATTCCAGCGGATTGATCCTCAACATGAATATTCAGAATTGGAACCAGTCGGTGATCGCAGAATGGCTCATGGAGACACGATTCCAGCCGCTTCTCGACGGAGATTGGGATCATCATGAGCCGTACACACTTGATGTGAACCCAAAAACAAAATGGAGTGCCCAGCAGTATCTCACATGGACGCCAGCCGCCAAACTTCGCTCCAGTAATTTCCAAATTCTCGAGAATTTTGGATGTTTTCACGATGGAATTTGTACCGATTGCGAAGGACATAGCGCCTGTCATTCGTATGTGACGTACGATATCCATTTTTCTCAGCAGAAATCCGCTCGAATGAGCCTGGCCAAAACCATCGTGGTCATGTTTTGCTTTGGTATCTCCATCCTCGTGCTCACAAAAGACGCAGAAGTCATGGTCATCGGGCCCATTGAGCGTATGATGCGTTTGGTGACACAATTGGCTGAGAATCCGCTTGGTGCGACTGAGAATCACGAGAAAGCCGATGGAGGGCACGATTACGAGACCCGGATGCTGGAGGAGACCTTGGGCAAGATCGGACGATTGCTTCAGGTCGGCTTCGGTGCCGCTGGAACGGAGATCATCGCTAAGAATATGGGCGGCGCTGGAGCGTTGGATGTGATGATTCCCGGGAAGAAAATCACTTCGGTCTTTGGCTTCGGGATCATTGAGCATTTCACAGAGACATGTAGCTTGCTGGAAGAAGATATCATCACATACATCAATACCATCGCCGAAATTGTTCACGGGAATGCCAAAAATTTCCATGGAGCTGCCAATAAGAATATCGGCGCAGCGTTCCTTCTCGCGTGGAAAATATGCGATGGAAGTCTTCCTGGGGTACGTGATCCTCGGGATACCGAGAAGACCATCATGTCCACTGAGGAAAAGGCCCATCGACGTCAGAATATCGCGGTGAGGAGCGCTGGCCAAGGAAGTGTCATGCGATCCGTGACACCCACCGAAATGGTCGATTCCGCGCTCACAGCCGTTCTCTCGATGCGAATTGATATCCACCACGCAAACACACACGGAACACTGGAAAAATTCTGTCGGAATCCCAAATTGACAGCGGCCTTTGGCGACTTTGAAGTGCATTTGGGCTTTGGACTCCACATCGGCTGGGCCATTGAAGGCGCTATCGGGTCCAGGTACAAGATCGATGCTTCCTATTTGTCTCCGAATGTGAATATGGCCGCGAGATTGGAAGCCGCTACGGGACAATTCGATGTGCCAATGCTGCTTTCGGAATGGTTTGTGGAGGAATTATCGCCAGAAGCGCGCCAATTCTGCCGGAAAATCGATCGAGTGGCCGTCAAAGGAAGCGAGATTCCCATGGATCTGTGGACATTTGACATTGGAACGTACCCGAGCACCGGAATTCCTGCGATCATCGTGGAAGGCGAGCAAAAACCCGTTGCATTCGCTCATGATTCCGTGTACCAAACGCTTCAGGAAGCGATTCCTCGCGAGTTTTTCGCGAGCTTTGAGCAAGGAATCACCGCGTATTTCGACGGACGATGGCAAATCGCCAAAGACAAATTGCATCGCGCCAATGAAATGTGGGAAGACGGGCCGACCAAAGTGGTTCTCAAGGTCATGCACAGCCTCAGTGACGGCAGTTTCCACGCTCCAAAAGGATGGAACGGTTTTCGACAATTGACCGAAAAGTAGTCATCGCTGCCGGCGCTTTCTCTGTCGTACTTTTGCTCGTTCTTCGCGGACGATCTGATCAGCCACGCGCTCGAGAACTTGATGGAGTGTTAGATGTGGTGACGAGCACGTGGAGGAGCATGTGACACGTGCGTGTAATCGATTGGCATTCCATCCAATTTCGCGACAATAGGACACCTGACAAGTATCCATGCGCCTCCCGCGATTTCGAACGCTCTGAAGGACTTTGGAGTCGTCAAAGAGGATTCCCTTTTCGCGACTCAGCCGAAGATGAACCGAGTCACAGTTTTCCGTCACGCAGACACCGGCGGTCAGGTATGATTGGCAATACGAAAATGTGCGGAATGAGTATGGGAATCGATCGCATTGAGGTGTCCATTCTGGCGGTATGAGGTCGATTTCAGCTTGAATACCAGCAAGTTTGAGGAAGGAATCGAGTGATTGACTATCGCTGGAATCAGTGGACTCCCGATACAGGCTCAGTTGGGATAAAGCGTTCATGGGAGCCTGTAGGAGGTACATCCCCGCCGGAAAAGATGAGAGGAAGAGGAGCACACGATCGAGACTCTGAAAGCTTTCAGTGACACTACAGAGAGAAAGTGAGATGTTGGAGAGTGAGAGTGAGACGTACTCTGCAGCATTGAACAAGGACATGTGAGTGTGATCGAGTGAGGCTGATGGGATGTGGTTGGGAAGCCATTCGATTCGGTTTTGGAGACAGAAGACACGGGCAAAGGCGAAGGGAATACCACCATGAAGCCAGGAATCGAGTCTCAGACGACATTGCTCACGGGGAGACAGCTGTTCTGGAAGGTGGAGGAAATCTTGGTCCACTTTGATGGCGATGCGAATTGGATGCTAAAGAGAGGCTGAGTGAGGAGTGACTCAAGTGAGGGAGGCGTACCGTGAGGCTTGAGGGAGGTTGAGACTCTGAGGGAGGATGAGGCTTTGAGGGATTGTGGATGGTAAGGAATTGGCGATGGCGAAGGAGGATGCGATGTCCCTGGAGTTCCCAAATGTGGTATGAAGTTTGGCCGGTGGAAGGGCTTGAGTTTTGCTTGAGGGATTCTTGCTGCGGAAAAGAGTCAAGTTGCGTGAGGGATTGGGAGGGATGACGTACTTTAATACAATTGAGGATGAATGATTCGGAGGAAATGAGGACTTTGTCCCTCAAACTTTGAGTTACTGGAAGTGGAGGGTCGATGAATGTATGGGTTTGAAGACTCGGGTCTGTGGTGACCCGTTTTCGTACTGGCAGAACCCATCCACTCGGCTAAGTGCGATATTGAGCGAAATGATATATGCGACAAGATAAAAACGTACATTTCTAAATGCGACTGTATCGTTATCGAGAAGCTCGCATAAAGTGTCTGTGCTCATGGCTACGTCGCATTTGTGCTCTACCATGAGCTTGGAAGCGATTGGATCCGTGGAAATGGGACAATCTTGGAGCCAGTCGGATGTCATGGGAATTATTTGGGGCAAGGAAGTGATTGTTTGGATGAATTCCCATGACACTGTATATGGTGACCCATAAACGGCGACTTTTTTCACGTGTGACAATTTGTGACAGTGGAACGTACCATTTGGGTCACGGAGGGTACACTCGGCGATGTTTTGGTACGCTTCGGGGTACGATTGCTTAAGTTGTGTACCAAGTTGCTGGTTCCAAAGTGCGTACTGCTCAGATGAAGTGCGGTTTAAAATCACACGAATGGAATGGAACATTGCTGGGACGTACCCAAGCATTCGCGTACCGCTGTGTGTGACATTCTGGGTCATAAGAAGCCAACTTTCTTGAAAGATTCTTTAGCGTCTCGATCACCTCGTTTTGCTCCGCTGTAGCGAGCACTAAAAGATGAGAGTACGTTTCCATTTCAACTGGTGATAGTGCAAGCACTCGGGGAAGGCCACGCTCTAGCGCTTGATTCATTTTAGCATGTAAAGAGAGCAATGTGACATGCTGATCGATTGTGAGTTGAGAAATGCGACGATGGAGATTCTCAGCAATGTGATGGGCACTAATGCTCGCTGGTGTGGAGGACGGTAGCGCCATGATGCAAGAGTATACCGTTATAATGAGATGACTGGATGAAGATGGCAGTTTTGGTGAAGCTTTGTACAATGATTTGTGTGGAATGCTTGCACGAGGCGAGTCGGATATGGAGCGTGGACACTGATTTTGATGGATTTGGTGCGAAAAGAGCGTGAAATACGCATCAGTAACGAATACCGCGCGCTTTCGTGTGTTTTGGATCGTAGAGTTGGGTGACACAGAGGTGGAAATGCGCTCGCCAAGTAGTGGCAAAGGAGCTGCCGGTTGTGTGTTTTTATGCATTTTCAAGGCGTCTGAGCCATTTGATGTATTGAATATTATCCAATTATATACTAGACAAGATCAGAGATACACAGTGATTGGCTCATAACGAAACATGTCGGTACTGCTTGCCACCACGTTAGGTGACATTGTGATCGATTTGTTCACACAAGAATGTCCCATTGCATGTACCAATTTTCTCAAGCTGTGCAAGATGAAATATTACAATAATGTATTGTTTTTTAACGTACAAGAAAACTTTATGATCCAAACGGGTGATCCAACAGGAACCGGTAAAGGAGGAGACTCTTTATATGGGCAATTGTATGGTGCACAAGCTCATTTTTTCCAAGACGAATTCCGCCCCCAACTGAAACATAACCGCAAAGGAACGGTACGTTCGCTATCGTACCATCGAATCCAATCTCATGTGTCACACAACAATTAGGTCGCCATGGCCAACACCGGACCAAACACCAACACATCTCAGTTTTACATAACCACACACAATGACAACTTGGAGTACCTAGATGGAAAACACACTATTTTCGGACATGTCGCGGAAGGTATCGACATCATCGACAAAATCAACCAATTATTTGTCGATAAAGATTTTCGACCGTACCAAGACGTCCGCATCCTACATACATTCATCCTGGATGATCCATTTCCTGACCCAAAGAATTTCCAAACGCCTGCTTCCTCACCGACTCGAGATCGTCCAGAAGAAGAGTCCGTGCCCGTGCGCATGGCAGCCGACGAAGAGCCTGAGGATGAGCGTACCGCCGAAGAAATTGAAAAGAGCGTTCGCGAGAAGGAAGCAAAGTCCCGGGCTGTGGTCTTGGAAATGATTGGCGATATCCCAGATGCTGATATCAAGCCACCAGAAGAGGTTCTATTTGTGTGTAAATTGAATCCCGTGACAGAAAGCAGCGATTTAGATATGGCATTCTGTCGTTTTGGAGCCTGTAAGAGCGAAGTCATTCGAGACTTCAAAACGGGCGATAGCTTGTGTTATGCTTTTGTAGAGTTTACGGAGAAAAAGCATTGCGAAGAAGCATATTTCAAAATGAACAATGTGCTACTGGATGATCGTCGTATCAAAGTGGATTTCAGCCAGTCCGTTTCCAAATTGTGGAATCAGTTCTCACGGAAGAATAAGAAAAGTCGGGTGGACGATAATCAAGCTAGTGGCCATAGTCAAAGTGGATTGGGAAACCTGCGATTGAAGACCAGACCACCACAAGAGCATCATGATTTTGTGTTTGAAGAGGAGCCAGAGCCTAGTCGTAGAAAGCAGAAATCCAAGGATGAAGGACGCCACTCTGGACATAGAAGTCGTAAGAGATCACGAAGTCGCGATGATTCGAGGCTGGGAAGGCATTCTAGTCGTGATCGCCGTTCAAAACATCGACATGCATCCGATAGACAGAGGCGAAGATCGTAGCACTCGCAATAATGTGGGGCTCATGACAGTACACGCTAAACTGGTGTACAATGATCCGGATTCAGTAAACGTTAGTGTGGTCAACTCTTAATAAAATAGATAGTTTCTTGCTTGAAGAGCTGTGTTCTCTGGATACCGGATTTATCATGTTAACAACGGGAGAAGAATTGCGATGGCTAGAGAGCCAGTGCTATCGGACTTCGAGAAGGGTCATATTTTTATCATGCATGCTGCCGGGACAAGCCAGAGAGAGATCGCTCGTATTATTGGAAGGTCAAAGACCGTGTTGATGCACCTGCGCAATCCGGAAGGCTTTACCAGGCTGAAATTCGTAAATCATTGTAGAATGATCCCGCAGTTGAGAAAGCAGTTTGTAGCGTCGACGTCACGTGGATCGTCTTGTGGAACCTTGTCCTTGAAGTCACATGACAATTGAATACATGGATTTTCGACGCGAAGACATTGTGGAAACCCTAAAAAGAAATTAGATTTTGGGGATGCCTTTCATGCATGGGAGATTGTGAGCCGCGAATGAGTTTATCCGGTTGCTGAATATTCATAAAGGTATCACCTCTAAGGGCTGTGTTGCATCGTTCCAGAGCTGTCCCACCGAAAAAGATGTTGCCTACACAATCTGGAGAATTGTGAGGGGCTAGGAAAAGATGCGCAATGCTTTAACTGTAGGAAAGCCCCAGTGATATTTCTCTTGGCCCTTTCTAGGTAAAAATTCCATGCTGTATATATTCGAATAAGGTAGGAGCATCAAGGGTCGATTCTGCGAGTGAAGCGCCTTCTTGAGATGCGGAGTCTTATTAGATCATTATACTTGCGCTTATTATGCGCCGCAAGAGGTGCCAACGTGCACCCAAATTTCTACACGCTGCTTTGCAACCTTGCTTTTAACTCTTCGGATGTTCTTTGTATGTACGTTTCTACTATCGATAGAAACATTAAATCGGACGGATCTAAGCTGATTGGAGCTCGTGATTGCAGTACATTGATTGCGATTCCGAAGCCTTTCAAGGATCTTAGACACTTGATTCCATATCTCCAAGTTCTTAGCTATCCGTACAAAAATTACTAGAAAATAAACGGAGAGAGGTCAAGTAGGACTCACTCTTAATTACCAAAAGTCGTCGTTTCTAGTTATGTATGTGGAGCTTACTCGTACTCTTACAGTTTAAACAGTGCGGCCCTACATGATCCGGACTGAAGCGATCGAATCAAGGATCACTAAGCACAGTGTAACCTTAAATCTAGTCTTGTACGCAATTCCAATTAATCGTAGTGTGCATACACTAGTTTGCATATAGAAATTATAGAAATTATAGAAATTATAGAAATTAGCGTGTAACGACCCGACCTTGCGGCAATGATGAGACTGGTGATCCAATAGCGAATGTGAGGTACTGTATAAACGTATACTATGCTGGGTCCACCATGATGCTTTGTGACTCTATGCGACTGTGACTGTTCAATTTGATTGTCGTGTGAAACTGATAATTAATGGACGCATGCGTAATCATGACACTCAATGCCAGAAGTGTATAGGACGCTCAGAATTCGAGCCCTTATGAGATAGAGCATTCAGTCTATCTCAATCATGATGGAAAGAAGCCAGTTAGCGTTGGTCGTCGGGTACATACGCTCTTTATTCGAAGGTCGTATCAGATCGTTCATGATGTGTGACAGGTTTCCCATCCACGAAAATGTCGCAAAACATCCTTGTTCACTTTATTCATTTATCATATAAGTTTATAGAGACAGTGGATTTTAGAAAGCAAATTTGAGAAGCATTCTCCTCAGAAAGTGGTATCAAGTCTAACAGTATATGAAAAATCAATGCGCCGAGTCCGCTAACGTCACTCAGATGGTTGTAGCCTCACAATCATGTCTCAGCGTGCACGAATCCACAGACTTTTGGCCTACCCCGTGCAAGACGTAAAGTACAAACGTACTAGTCAATGAACGCGAAGATAATTGCAGCATAACTCTGCAATTCACACACACCATAGGTGCGCATGTATACTAGGAATTATGCACACAGCAAAACTTTCCGAGTCGACCAAAGTTCCATAAATTACATGTTTACGTAAATTACGTAGTATTCGTGCTGCTAACAGCACCGAGTCATCCATTCCACAGCTTTTCTCATAATATCTTCTATCCTTAGGCCATGCCATCAATCGCACCCTAAATGTTCTCCTAGAGAAAACGCAAGTGTGCATGCCTGCTTCTTTTGCATGTCCCATGAGAACACCGCTTTGTGTTTACCCATCGGATGCCAGTACCTATCAAAATACCGCACTATATACGGTATTCTCTGCGCGTAAAAGCGATCCCCGTTGCCACAAAACGCAATAGTAAACTGCGCTCGCGGTCACTCTGTCGCGCATAATACGTTTTCATCGGACCAATAAACCACACTCGCAAAGCGCACATAACAAATCGAATCTCAAACAATCGCATTTTGATTGGTCTTTATTTTCCATCAACGCGATGTGCGCAAATTATCACACACTACCCGGGGGACATTCAATGGATCTAACCTTTGATAAAGTTTTACGGGCAAAGCACACCGACACCACCCAGTCACATAGTAATCACCATGCCGCCTCATCTTTATTATCGATGTCTGCGGCTTCTGTCTCTCGTTTTGAAGGCGCAAATGCAAAGCTGCTACTGGGAATGATGGATTGTCTAGATACATCATTGCTTAATGCGCAGCAGACCGAGAACTGGGCGCAATTACGCGAGAAAATTCGACTTGCTGCAGACCGAAAATCGCCATTTCCTCCAGAAGATTTGAAAAATGGATCGAATCAGCAAGCGTTCGAGTTTGACAATACTGACGGGAGTTATCACGATGGCAAACATCGCAGTCAGAGTGCAGCATCTATGGATGCACATGCATCCTCGTTGCATCAAGAAGCCAGTGTTCAGGCTGTATTGGCTTGCTTACTGGAGCAGAAAGCGTCGGGGTATCGAGCTGGGAATTCAGAGTTAAAAATTCGGGTTTCACAGGATATGGATTCTCGACCGACTTTGAAGAGTTTATTGAGTTCGAATGATTTCACACAAAGTGAGAAAAAAGAGAGTCTGAAACATTTATTAAGTTTCATCGACAATTCATTTTCGACGACAAATAACATGGTCGAACACGCTGGCGATGTGCACAGAGACCGAAAAGGAGAAACCCTACAGAGAATTTCAAGCTTGAATCTGATGTGCTCGTTGTTGTCACCGAAACCGAGCATGCAGTCAATGGGAATGCAAGGAAGAACGACGAGTTTTGAGATCATCCACGCGATGCTCAATGCGAATTCCAATCAAGCGATTCAAAAGCCAATGACCAGTCAAGACAGCTTTCGATTCCAGCACCTTGCAAACGTTCTGGAAGCCATGGAAGGTCAGGTTGCCAATGGCTATGACACCGATATGAATGAGGATTATGGAAACGAAGAAGTCGTAGCCGTTGAAAACTTGGATAATCTATTGGAATATCAGACCCCTCAAAGCCAAAATTGTACCAATTCCCAATCAACCAACTCAATCACCGAATCGAATCATCAGCATCCAACACCCGGATTCATAGACACACAATCATTAATCAATCCGTCTCGATCCATCTACAACGAGCTCCGAACAGTCAGTGTGAGTACCAATGAGTACCCACCCTTCACCTCATCCGACTCACATACGACCACTTCGTCCTCAATGATGTACGGAAACAACTCGTACAGTCTGAACGAACTCCGAAGGAATCCACCAAGTTTGAACTCTATGATGAGCTCCAATTCCGACTCGAATCAAAGCGCTACATTTGACCACCACGCGACCTCCTCCGATGAGTATATGACGCACGGGTACTCTCAGCATCTACATACACAATCAACACCTCCATCGAATGCACCACCATCTGGATTCTCTAATATTTCATTCACACAACCATCGTTTTCCGATCCATTGATACATTCCATGCCGCCGTTCAAGTACTCCAATTCGCAGCCTTCTTATATTATGCAGCAGACTTCTCAGAATTACTCGATACCTCGAATATTTAATGGTCCGAATCAAGGAAATATGACCGGACTCCCCACACCTGCGCGAATTAAACAGCAAAAACAGGAAGCACTGGGTCAACCGCTTTGTTCCGCTTTGGGTTGTAATCATTTGGCCCGGATCAAAGGAATGTGTAAGTTACACGGTGGGGGGAGGCGGTGCAAAGTTGAAGGTTGTATGAAGAGCGCACAAACGGGTCATTTGTGTATAGCCCACGGTGGTGGCAAACCGTGTAGTATAGATGGTTGTCCAAAAACGGCGCAGTCTCGCGGGTTGTGCAAGCAACATGGTGGAGGCGTTCGGTGCAAGTTTGAAGGTTGTACAAAGAGTTGTCAGTCGGGTGGGTTTTGTCGTGGGCATGGTGGCGGGAAACGGTGTGAGTACCCACATTGTACAAAATGGGCTCAGAAGAACGGCCACTGCGCGAAACACGCACAGGAATTGGCTCAGAAAATGGGTTTACGGTAGATATGGTCGTTAGGACAGATACAGGGAGCTCGCTATTTTGTTTCATTTTAATTATCGATAGGTGCTATGGTTAAATAGTTTGTAGTAAATCTTAATCCATGAAAACGGGTTCACGGGTCTGCGAAAGCCTGTCTAAACTGTAATGCAGGAGGAAAACGCGAGAAAAAATGGCGGTACGCTACCCACATCATCAGATGAAACGTAACACGACCATGTAGTGTATAGATATGAACAAAGTATACGTGGAACATGCCTGAAAATGTGCCCGGAAGCCGAGTATATCGCACGAAAACGTGATAATCAATTATCACGTTTTGAAAAAATAACGAAAAGCGATGGCGAGATTCAGTACGTCGCACTTAAAGCCTACCGTCGACCCGCCGCGGGCCGTACCGATATACTCCTTCACGAGGTACATAACCCGCGTTCATTGATTGCTCACCATTTCCTCTCAAACGGGATGGTCGTGTGTCTAGCTACGACCGCCACCAATATTACTCGATACATTACGTCATTTATTCTCCAAAATTCTCCAATGGCAAAATGGAGGTTTTGATGCTCCATTTCCAAGAAATATCATCATGGAAGACACATTTCTATCATTATACAATTTCATCCATGATCGTATCCGTAGCGTTCGTCAGGATTTCACCATTCAGGTCAGAAAAATTAATTGCAATTAATTGCAATATTTTCCAATTAATTTCATAAGCGCATCACCGACACAGCCTACACCACCGCTATGGAACGGATCATCCGATTCTACATCCTCTCCTCCCTCGTCGCAAACGCAATTCTCACCGAAAAATATCACTCGGAATGGAGCGAAACTCTGCATCAAGAACAGCTCGCCTCTGCGCTCTATACGCTCTCTCCACTCTACCTCACGTCTTCCACAGCACACGCACACATGGCTGAAATGCTCGCCTATCGAATCCTCCTCCACATCGACAACGCACAAGCTGTCAGGTACGCATACATCCCCTCCCAACTCTCATTCATTAGCTCTTATGCAGCACTTTTCTCGTGAGTCTTCCGACTCAAACACTCTCCTGGCCCCCAATTTTCAAAGCTCTGCGTTTGTTCACCTCATTTCAACGTGATGACTATGTACTCTACGGAAAACTTGTCTCACAATCAACATTGCTCGAGAGAGCTCTCCTTCTCAAACATTCCGTCAAAGTATTCCAACGCGCTTTCCAAATTATGAGCAAAGCGTACAACAAACAAAGCATTCCAATACATCAGGTGCTGGAATTTCTTCACGTACTCGATCAAGAGACACTCCACCACATCTGCCATTCTCTCAACATCAAAGTCTCAACCTCCATCCACTTTGAAATTGTGACGCAATATCGCGAGTCAAGAGAAGCAATCAAAAGCCATGCAAAATATTGCACCTGGAAACTCGAAAACAGCGCAGAAATGATCGTAAAAACATAATTTTCGATTCAAACTCAAATTTTCGTCTTCTTCTTTGGTGGTGGCAAACTGTCTAACGCATCGAAACTCAATTCGACTTTGGTATCTTGAAGATTGTCCAGATCGCGATACAAAGTCGTTATCTGACGAGGATCTACGGGCAAATCGGACGTCGGTCGTCGAGGAGAATGCATTCCAGGTGCTCTAGAGTGACTTCGTCCACCAGATCGTGGAGGATAAGGCGCACGTCGATAATTATAAGGCTCATCCATTTTGCGATTACCATTGAAATTCGGTCCTTCCGGTCGACTTCGTTGCGCGCGATTCCCCAAAATTGGTCTCGATAAATTATTCGTCGTTTCCACCGGAGGAAGCGGTCGATTAGGATCCTCGCGATATTGTTCCCACATATAATTTTCCCCGACGTCAGCGATCTTGTCCACCACGAGCTCTGGATGCTTGTTTCGGATGTGTTTTTTCACGAAATCGATCGCTTTGAATAATTTTGTGCATAATCGACAACGATGTTTCCCATCTTCCCCAGCTTTCTCCGCGTAATTCGCATATGTGTTCTCCAGTGCGGCTTCCTCGTGCGTTTCAATCTCATCCACAAGCAATTTTTGCTTTTCTCGATTCGATGCGATCAAATCGGGAACAAGCTGCTTCATATAGGCTTGAACCTTCTCATCCAAACCTGCTGCCCATCCACCGACATTTTTGCTTTGATCCGAGACGTCTTCAGCTTGCACCGGTTCCGTTCGAGCCTTCACAAAGCGTTAGTTATAAAGGCACAACGAAAGACAGCGTACCTTGTCTTCTGCGAGATCGCGTTCGGAAGGCTCTGGACGACAAAAGAGCGCTGGATGTGCGTGCATGATATCACCCATGTCGAGACACTGAATCCCAGCGTAGTAGATATAATGATGCACACGGCGGAGGTATGCGATAATGACATCGAGTTTCTGCTTATTAACTGCATACGCTTCCATCACGGATTCCACACGCAATAGAGCTTCGATTCCATGCTCGGCGAGATCGGCTTCATTGAGAAAGACAGACTGATCCAAAGCTTTGGCGAGTCCGAGCGCTTGCTCATAATCAAATTCCAAACGATTGGGAGCTGAGAGGTACGAAGGTGTCTTGAGCGGTGATCGCGATCGATGTTGCGATATCTAAAGCCTCCAGTCAATTCGACTCGAATGCCGAATGCTAGCGAGAGATGGTACCTGCAAGCGGAATGGAGCAAAAAGATCGCCATCTTCCACAAAGGTATTGTGCACTTTTGGAAGAGCTTCCGCTGCTGCAGCTGCAGTTTCGTAAATGATATAAGCCGATCGATCGAAATCAAACGCGCTCTTCTTGACTGGGTCAGAAAGGTACAAATGCAAAAATGCTCCGCCCTACACAAATTTCAAGTCAAATCGCATCATGGGGAGATGAGGAAGCCTACCGCTTTTCGGATCGTGTCACTAAGACATCCAACGGGACACGCGCATGGAACACGACGGATGTACAAGATCCGACTGCTGTCTTCCATGTCATTGTCGAAATCCTTGCCACTCAACTCATTCTTCTCCGCCAAATCGATCTTCATAATTCCTTGTTTCAATCGATCGCCAAAGCTTTTCGCTTCCGTGATTTTGGAGATTTTCTTCTGTCGATCAGAGCGAAAGCTTATAGCCGGCGAGTATCGTTCCTGCATCCAGTCTTCCTTCTTATGATCATCAAAGAACGCACGCATCAATCGTTGTGTATATTTCTTCTTATACTCTTCATATCTGTCGCAAAGAACCTCAATTCTGAGCCATTCCGTATATCTCTGACAGCATACCGTTGCTGATACGTTTCCGGAGTCGCATTCTCATCCTGACGCATCATAAACACTTTGTAGGAATCCATCGGCTCGATCATTTGGGTCGATTTTGGACGGCCCATTGGCTCCATTCTCTCTCGATCCTGGTAATTTGCAGGTCGGTTGTACCGATTCGAAGGTCCGAATGGTCCTCCAGCTCCTGCAGCACTTCGACTCCGACTTCGAAAGCCTCGCGGTCGGCTTCCTCGGCTTGGACTTCGACTAGAGGCTTTTATTGAGAATTCCATTGTACCGAATAAAGGAAAGCGTACCGTCTGAAATCGCGTTGGAATCCACGTGGGCTTCGATCGTACGAGAATGGCCGAGCCATGGAATTTGGATGAGAATTGGTGTCCTAGAAATGACAATATTTAAATCACTCGAGAATCGCTTTCAGCGGTCAAATTGCAGGGGGAATGACGTCGGAGTGTGTGCATTGGACATGCAGCTCGAGAACAAGCAAAAGAAGCGATTCTGTTGCTCTATTTATGCGTCAAAAAGCCCTTACCATCGAATTGCAAGTGCCGTGGAAGATTTATAACGCGATGCAGCAACCAATGAAATCTCAAGGTGGAAAGTACGGGCGGAAGTAGTGATAGATGCGGAATAATGTTGCAGGAAGGTGAAGAAATGCAAGCTATGGAATGCGATGACGCGCGTTTGAAAGAGCTATTGTGCAACGTAAGAGAAGGTATTATCCCCGGATGCAGGTGCTCACAATGCGATGTGTAGCCACGCTCGTGTGTGTTCGAAACGCGCCTGGCGTGTGCGGAAGAATGTCGCGAATTTGGGAATAGAAGCCACAAGCGGAAAGAAGACACGCAAGCGATCGAATGGTATGAGCGAGCGCTGTATCACCTGGAATTTGATGAAGGATCGTGGCTGTTGGAGGTATGTAATTCCTTAAAAGTGGAAAATGTTACGGAAATGTTGCTTGTAGCTCATGGACCATCATCGCGAGCAAGTGAGTCAGATTCGACTACCGCTGTACCTCAATCTTGCGGCTTGCTTTCTCGCTCAGTCTCCGCCAGACGCTATAAAAGCGCGTGAAATGACAGATAAAGCTCTTAATATTGATCCTGTCAACTCGAAAGCGCTGTACCGCAACGGCAAAGCTCATTTACTCGCAGGAAACCACAAGAAAGCTCGCGCGCAGCTAAAGTACGCCTCAACTCTTCTCCCTCACGATCCTCACATTCGAAGCGCCCTCAAAACCCTCAATGAAGAAGAAAAGGAGGGAATACGCGCGGAAAAGAGCATTTGGGGTGGAAGATTGCTCTCCACGCCGTCTCCACAATGCCCTTCATCGTTCTATAGCGTGTGTTTTGATTTCCTGTCCTCTCCAACGAGAATGCTGCCTCTGGTACTCATAATCGGCTCTCTCCTCACAATGTACCTCATATGACTCAAATACATTTCTTTTGAGGTTCAAATTACTCATACAATTTGACTTGGTGGAGATATTTGTCCTCACACTCTCGGGCTCTTCGCCTGGAAAACAGCATGAGGAAAATGGAAGGGATCAGCTCGATGAAGACATACCAATACGTGTAGAAGCCATTACTCTTTACCCGAGTGCAACTGATAAAGCTATTTTCCCAACGTTCAGGCTCTCCGAATGCTTCCGTGTACTCATTGAGGTCTCGCCAGCCTGTTTGCTGAAGCCGGAATGCTACCGAAGACAAGTGAGATGGCTCAAATGTCAGAAAAGAGGAGCACACACACCTTCCTCGGCTTGTTTGGACCACTCTTTTGGCCGGTAACAACGAAGAGCTTTCCTGTCTGTTGGTTTCTCAAGCTCTTCGTGTTCCGGTCGTTGTTCCTGATGTTTGCTCGGGGTGTGTTTGATCGCTTTTGACGCCCTGCAAGTGTTAATGGGCGCAGCTTGGATCACAAGACCTTCCATGACAGCACAAGTCTAGATCGAAGGAGTGGAGTTCCTCGGGTATTTATAGGTCGAATCGGTTTCAGGCTCCTCTTCTGCGTCACTGGCGATGTAGCTGCTTCGTTTTTGCTGCCGTGTTTTCGGATTGAATTTCCCTTTGCGAGCAATAGCTCGTCGAAAAATAGCAGGCAAGATCTGCTTGCATTTCTTCATCTCCTGACGTCGAGTATGCTCCAAAGGAGCCAAGTATTTCCATCGTCGAGCGACTTGATTATCGGTACGACGACCAAGTTGTGATGCGATTCGAGACCAAAGACCTCCAGTATCAACGTCTTTGTTTTCCGCAACGAGCTGAATCAGCTTTGCATCCTCTTCCTTTGTCCAGGAACGAAATGTGATGTCCGGTGTCAGCGAATTGAGAAATCGATCACGCAATTGAGGTGGACCTCTTCCGGGAACATGATGACAAATCTCATGCCAATTGACTTGATTCCTCTGAATCAAAGCCGATGGATCGTGATACGCGTACATCGCCAACAATAGTCGACGATCCTCCACTATGGAGAACTTTCCTTGACGCACATGAGGAGATAACGTTTGGTGCCAACGATGTCGCAATTGTTCCGCTACTCGTCCATCCATCAAATCAGCAATCTGATTCCATCGTTCGCCAAAAGCTGCGATTCCGTCACGAAGGATCTGATCTTCCTCCGATGTGAACTGCGAATTCAAGTTGGATGCACACAATTTCGTCTGATATCGTATCAAGCAATGTACTGGAGGTCTTCCTGGAAATGGTAAGCGACTCGCAATCTCTTCCCATCGATTCCTGATCGATAAATCTTCTTCTCCGCTAGCAAGCCGTTTCAATCCATTATCTTCTTCTTTGGTCCACGCACATAGACGTAAGCCAGGCGCATCATGCAGCATATATCGCAATTGACAAGCAAATGGCGATCTTCCGACTAACAGCTTTGGGTACAATAATGTGATCTCTTTCCACTCTTTACGATCGCGGACGCGCTTCGAATCATTCTGCAAGAACTGGCTGACATAGCTTGTGATGCAAGCTTGCTCCTTCTTGGTGAATACGCGGGAATGCAACGCACGAAAGGCCTGGTGGAAATGCTGCTGAAGCAGAAGCGTGTCGGCGTTTGGCTCTGGTTCCCAATCTCCACGAATTTTGGAGCGTTTACGCGGATGTGAATCGCTGAAGAACGATGGATGCGGACGGATGGAATTGGAGCTTCTTCGTGCGCTAATTCGAGTCGTGGAAGGCTGAGTAGGACTAAATTCCTGCACGGAAACTTGCGCGCGTTGTAGCGCCAAAACGCGCTCAATTCGGGAGATTTCATTGCGCATACTAGCTTGCCGGGAGGTTATACTTTGTTGTAGTGTATTTAAATGCGCTACATAAGCCTCATTTGCTTCCAGAGCACGCTCAATTGCTTCCAGTGAGTGTTTCTGAGAAGCTTTTCGTCCGCCGATCAACATTCCGGCTCAACTTGATATAATGATGCTATAGCAGTTATAAAAACAGCTTATATTAATAGCCCGTTCGCTACTAAGGTGAACATGAAGAGCACGAGATATAATAGCACGATTCCAGCAGCTCGGATATTGCGCGCATTTCGCGGCAATGAAGAGTAATCAGACGTGATTGGTACTTGTTTTGGTGAGAGATATTGCATGGGTGCAATGGCCAGTGAGTTGATTAACGCGTTTCCCAGTAGAAGAAGCATTATGGCGACATGTGTCGGGGCAGCATCATGGATCAATTCTGCTTTGGTGTACGAGCGTGTCTCGCTGATTCGAAACGAGTACGTCTCGATCGCTAGACGTGCCAATACTTGAAAGCCTTCAACAATACCCACAAGTGATGCCTCAAGACCATACGGCGTGATCTCCACTAGCGGTAAATAAAATATAATGTCCATAAGTGCTTGTGGAATACCTTGCATGGAGATGATACAAGTGAAATAAATATGGTTTCGGATAGAATTAAATACCACGGGTAAGGACGCAATGAGACCAATTACGACGAAGAGAGTGGTGGAGATAATACCAAGATCTTTCCAGCTGGTGTTTATAAGGTAGAATCGATACAAGATTGTAGTACCAGCCATCCACAAGTACCGGATCACGAGATTGAGGATTTGCATTTTTGGTGTGATGCCTGCCCAATATATAACCGCATCGTTTGCCACATTGAACGTGAAATCATTCAGTAGAATCGCACAACAAGTGATGAGAAGCAGATGGTAATTGTGTTGCTCTTGCAGAATGGTCCACATGAAGCGAAAATGTGCTTTGAATGAGCCTGTGGTCTTCCAAATTCGATTTTGGGGTGCACACTTTTCTTCGGGCATTCCAAACAATACTGTGGGGATGGGTATCAATGTGTTGACGCCCATAATGATCAAAACTGTTTTGAGTGAAGCAGAGGACGTAATATTGAGAAGATTGCCGTTATAATCCAATACAAAGGTCGATGATGCGATGCCGAAAGCTCGAGATAATGTTTTCACTGCAAGAAACTCAATTGTGGTCATCGCCCTTCCCTGTAGAGTTTTGTTGTGTGAAGCTTCGAGGACACATGCAAGCGAAGTGACCGAAACGATAGAAGCGCTCCACGAGATTCCAATGGACAAAAGAACGTACAAGATCCCACGATGATATGTGCGAAAATTAGAGAGCTGATATTGAGCCGAGTCATCCACTACAACCACCACAAGCAGCGCTAGAACCAAGAAATACGAAAAGATCCAAGCTCCCAGAATATACGGCTTGCGATGGAGTCCACAAATTGGATAGTAATCGGAAATGATTCCGAAAAACAAAGTCAAAGTGCCACAAAGTTGTGCCAAATGGTATACAGCGACAAATTGCTTGCGTGAGAATCCAAGATATGCAGCCAATAGCGGGAAGAATGCCTGATCAAGAAATCCCTCTAAAAATCCATTACAAGCTGTACTGACCAACAATCCAAACCACTGAAGGCAAAGAAAACTGAAGGTATTGTGCTGACGGAGTGTGTGATTTTTGCTTTCATTCTCTCCCGTTTTGGCTGGAACAAAGCAAATCGGCATGTCGTACACTGGATTGACGACTCCGTACTCTGACATACAGCTGGAATTGGTATCTGAATTGTTGGAATCGCGCATCTTTTCCAACGAGACAAAAGCACTCCATCGTGGAATATCAATGGGCATACATTCAATCTCATCGAACGAAACAGAGCTCTTCGTGGAGTGGCTATTGCTCATAAACGTCGACATGTCGATTTACGAGGCACTGGAAGCTTCTTGCACGTGAGAAGCATCAATTGAGTCAACTGAAAAGCTCAACTTTTATATTAATTTGCGAAATGAATGAGATACAATTGCTAGTTTGACACAAATATCATACAAATTCATAGCTGGAATGGTATATTTTCCGCCTGCCAGGTCGCGAGTCACTAGGGTTGATATCAATCGTAGGACATTCTGCATAAAAAAGGGGATGCGAGCAGCAGGGCATTGATGCGCTCTTCCATTTTAGAGTTCGGCAGGGACTCCAACACGTCATTCTATCGAACACCTTTCTAATTGGTAAAAATAGTTTTTTTTTAAAGTTTGCCGTAATTTGGTATTTGTATGGTGCAGATGCTGTTTTATAACGGTTATCACATGTTGGGAAAAAATGGAGCATAAAAGCGTCGTGGAGAGCGTTGACGTGGCTTTGGAACTTTCTTTGCAGGGATACCATACGGTGATACCTGCTTGGACACTCCACGATAAGTGGCAACCAGGGATGTCAATTGCCCGGTCGCATAGTGTCGATCAGCTCACGTCGATTGAAGAATGAATGTCGTCTCCGTCGTTGAAGCTTGTGAGAGAGATTCCCACAAAGTTTGAGAAAATGATGTATTACTATTTGCATTTCCAGCTACTTGGAGTATACACAGCCTTTGGCCTTAAATAGGGACACGAAATTTGTTGTTAATCAACGGAGCAGCTGGAGCCGGAACTCCAATGCGTATCAATGTCATCAAGCACCTGCAAAGATGATTTCATGTACCACGATGAGAAAATTTAATCAGCTCCGTGAGATGGGCCGTGTTGGGCAAATTGGGACAATACCCAAGTTGAATCTGAATGCTATAAATCGGAACCCCTGAAGATAGCGTAAACGACACGCTTGTGCGAGTCGTAATTGAACAGCATGGACTGATTCGGACCATTCAACGATGGGTCGCCGCACTAGTAAAGCGCTGAAGCTCTTCGTCCTGTGACACTGTGGGTGGTTTCATGCTCCTTTTCTAGCAGGTGGAATTGATAGAAGATAGTTGTACCAGCCATCCACAAGAAGCCGATAAAAGATTTGAGAATTTGCATTCGGGGTGTGATTCTCACTCAAAAAGTAATCGCATCTTTAGCCACACTGAGTATGCTCACACGACAGTTCATGAGAAGCAGGTGGTCAGTGCGGTGGTGTAGCAGGATGCTTCGATTTAGGGAAAATATTCTTTGAATGAGACTATGGTCTTCCGAACTCGATTTTAGCTAAACAGTTTCTTCGAGTATTCCAAACAATTTCCGCGGGTATGGGAAGCAATTCGTTGACACTCATCATTGATCAATGTTGAAGTGTGTAAAGATCTCTGAAAGTTGGGCCAACTAGTACTCAACGACGGACGTCTTGCGTGGGATTTGGATGACGAAGACAATATAGAGAAATTTTACTGGCCAAAACCCCTGCAAACAACCCATAATGGGTGACGAGTAGCAATGACTCGGAACTGTGGACGTGTCGAGATTTGCCAAGTCCGAAGCTTCGTGTGAGTGACAATAAGGCTGATGATGAGAAGCAAAGTGCGAGTTTTGACACACTGCATTGGGTTAGATCCCTCGCTTACTAGGTAGCGAGCAACTAGGCTTGAGATCAAACGCTACCCATTCTGCTTGGAGGAAAGAAAGGAGAGTTGATGTGTTCTGCAAACGGGAGCAAACAAGCGGCATAGAGAGCCGTGACGTGACTGCGGAGGTTCCTTTCTTGGAAAAGCGTGTGATAGCTGTTTGGACTCCCCACTTGACGTGACAACATCCTTGTCAGTATGAACATTCTATTAAGCAAATATCAGTCATGGATCACTTTTATCGAACGGCGCTTGATCGGAATAGCACATTTCCAGCATCTTATCCACATCGTCAACGGCTTCATCTGGAAACATAGACTGTGTACGACTGAGGTGAGTGTGGATCAAGAAAAGGTAGAGCTCTGTCATGACCTGAGTTGACCGTATCGCATGCCTCCGAACACAGCGTTTATTCTTCCACTCAGACATCGTTTTCAGCAATTTCGACTCTGGGAGAAGCTTTTGAAGTGCAAAGGCTTTTTGATAGCATTCCGATTCACGAGCTGCTCGAATCTCACTGCATGCAAGTATACTCGGATTGGTTATATCCATTGTACGCACCACAAACTTAACCTAGCGTCAATACAGGAGCTATACGAATGATCAAGCACGCACATCGTACGCATGAATCAGCTCGTGCATCATAGTTTCTTCCACTTCCCTTGCTGAATGTAAGCGATTGGCACAAAAGACGATGGTTGGAGGTGGGGCTGAGAAGAATGCGCGTGCTTTACCCTCCGGCCCTGGTGCAGATCAGATTCAGCGCTGTTCCCTTCCATTACGATGTGTCACCTTCTTCCTGACACATTAAGCATACAAAATCGAGGCTTTGCTTCGCCTTTGCGTTTTTCTGTAAAAACTTGAGGACGCACAAATACAATCAGTACGTTATGATGAGAACGCTGTAGTCACTCACTCGGTTGATGAGGTGTACCAGTTTCTTGGGCCGTTCACGCGTCAGCGCTTCCTGAATCGCATTATCGCATTCAGGTAAATTCATTCGTCAACGGACAACCTTGGGTACAATCTAACGACTTCCATGCAACAGTTTTTGGTGACAGCCAATCCACGCGCTTGTTATGTAGAACTTTACAACACGTGATATCTAACGCAACCTGCTTAAGTCAACGTGATACAGAGTAGCGATAAAGGTATAAGTTACAGCGAATGGCATTCTTCTCGCAATGAGCACGTTATACGAATGAGAATTGGGTCTGCTCGTGCCTCAACATCTATTGCGGATGGGTTTTCGGATGCTCCTGTGGACAATGGAATCGAATTTACGCGGAGGAACTTTAGGATTTGAGTGCAAGCGGTATGCTCACTCAAAATTCAGCGTAAAAAGGAAAACAACAATCTGAAGAGATGTGCTAATCATTGAACTGGCCGTGAAACCACTACTTCTGTTGGAGTATCCATATTGAAGAGGCTTTAAACCGCTGATGGAAGCCAAAGGGACCCACACGATAACAGCAAAGGGATAGATGTACACTAACTCACATATTAAGTATCGATGTGCTCTCCTAATTTGACAAGGTGCTCATTGATAAGACAACAACAGAGTGTTTGTCGTGCCCTACTAAATGGTATAATCAGATCGCTAAAAGATTTGCTGCTAATGAGCCGCTCGTTCTATAGTTAACTGATTGTGATAGCAGGATCATCCCATCGCGGGCGATTCTTCCTCCGCGTTCAAAAATAGCCTGAACGTTGACGTGTTTATTGGCCGGATTCATGCTCCTCGCTGAGCCCAACACTCTTTCTGTCAATGAACCTCTCCGAAAACGCGCTTACCAATGGCGAAAACAGCAGCACCGCATCGAATGAGACTGTCAAAGTGGTCGTACGTTGTCGTCCGCTGTTTGGAAAAGAGCTCGCTGAAAACCGAAAATCGATCATACATTCGGATTCACAAGCAAATGCAATTTACATTCGATGCCTTGAGAATGAACAGACGAAATCGTTCGCATTCGACTCCGTTTATGATGAGAATACCTCGCAGCGCCAGTTTTACGATGATTCGGCGTACCCGTTGATTGAGAGCATTTTTGAAGGCTACAACAGCACCATCTTTGCGTATGGACAAACAGGATGTGGAAAGACGCATACGATGCAAGGAAAAGACTCTCCAGTGGAACAGCGTGGCGTCATTCCGCTTTCTTTCGATCATATTTTTGATATTATACGCACAGACATCACGAATGAACGCGAATATATGGTCCGGATCTCGTACCTGGAGATATATAATGAGGAAATTCGAGATTTACTTGGAGAAGATGGGAAAAAGCGGATGGATTTGAAAGAGAATAGCGATGGGACAGTGTTCGTCAAAGACTTGACCGAAATTGTGGTGAGTAACGCTGTCGAAATGAATAAATTCATGACCAAAGGTTTCAAGAATCGAACAGTGGGAGCAACACAAATGGTAAGAATTGAAGCAAATGGTGAGGTTTTTGACAGCTGAGACTGAGAGATTGTGTTAGAATGAAGGCTCGTCCCGATCACACTCGATATTTACTGTGGTGGTCGAAACCAGTGAGAAAGTAGATGGTCAGGAGCATTTCAAAGCCGGGAAGGTAGGCCTAATGACTTTTTTGCTTGCAACAACGCGACTGAAGCGATTTTTTAGCTCAATCTCGTGGATTTGGCTGGAAGCGAACGGCAAAGCAAAACAGGTGCTACCGGGAATCGGTTGAAGGAAGGATGCAAGATAAATTTGAGCCTCTCAGCTTTGGGCAATGTAATATCGGCTCTCGTGGACGGCAAAGGCAAACACATTCCGTATCGAGACTCTAAATTGACACGGCTACTACAGGATTCTCTAGGAGGGAATACGAAGACGCTGATGGTGGCAGCGATCTCACCCGCTGACTACAATTACGATGAAACACTCTCCACCCTGCGATATGCTAATCGAGCCAAGAATATCAAGAACAAACCGGTCGTGAATGAGGATCCAAAAGATGCGAAATTGCGTGAGTATAAAGAGGAGATCGAGCGATTAAAAAATTTGCTTCTATCTCAGTCTGAAAATGGAACAAACTCGAAAGAGAAACACATATTGGAAGCCTCAGAGGCTCCAGCGGAAGTGTCAACCCCAAAGCCACGAAAAATCATGCTTGCTAGCACCACAGAGTTCACATTGGGAATTCAGGAGAGGGAAAAGGCGACCAAATTCCACCAAGAAGCCGCTGCGATGATGGAGAAGGCAAAAATGATGATGGAAGAAGCAGTTGCGTTACGAAGTCTTCCATCGCAGTCGGAGAAGGATGCTGGAGAGTTGAAAGAGAATTGTAACGTACCTCCAGAAATCGCCTACGATCAACGAGAACGATCAGATTCTACAGAGAATATGAGTTCTCAAGCTGAGAAACTGATGCTCAAAGCCGAATGGATGCTGGAAGAAGCCCAAAGGAGAGAAGAAATACAACTAGAGAGTTCAGAGGGAACTGCCAAAGAAGCGATCTCAGACATTCAATCCGAAGAGCAGCAACGATTAAGGGAGTTGAATCATTCCATCCAAGACCAACGAGATCGGATGTGCGAGGAACTAGCGCTTGCCCATCAAAATATGGAAACCCACATGCGTGAGAAAGATGTATTACAAGCCAAGCTTCGCAGTATTGAAGGACAAATACTTGGAGGTCGTGGAAATACACATTCAGACACCAAAGCCCTCACACAGCCCGTGGACCCGGAAATCGCGTTATTGAAGCAACAGGTCGAACATCGCCGAGCGCAGATCAAATTGAAGCAAAGGCTCAAGAAGGAACAGCACTACCAAGCTGCGCAACGAACTTTGATGATTGAGAAACAGCAGGTACAAGAGGAACTACAATCGACCAAAGAAGCTGCTCAAGCTCAGATCGTATCGACACGAAAAAGACAGCAAAAGTACAAAGCGAAATTGGAGGTCGCGCGACAAGAAGTCTCGGATCTGAATCGCGAATTCGAACGAGAGCGCCAGAATTTGTTGGACACGATTCGGGAGCAAGCTAAAGAGTCGAAATTGCTGGAGCAATTAGCGAGTCTATTTTTCCACAACACAGAGCTAAATAAACTGTATGAGCGTGCAATTTGGAACGAGGACAAGGAGAATTGGACACTGCCAAAGCTCAAACCCCGAAGCGAGTTTCGAACGTTGAAATTGCCAGCACTTCATGCTCCAAGTCACGATCAATATACGGGTGGCGTTATTGTCGACGAAACAAAGCTCAATAATTCAATGTATCTTGCTTCAGACTCACCTCCTCCTTCCAGTAGAGCACGAATGTACTCGGCATCCAAACAACGCCCATTCTCGGGCACTGCACCAAATGAGGCCGATGTCGATCTTAATCACGTCCGTCCTCCACGATCTCATGACTCTCGGAAAAGTGCATCGGTTACGCGAGAGGCCGGAGGCGAGGAGGAGCGGCATATCGCCTCACGAAAGGAGACGAGGAAGAACAGAAGCAAGCTAAACAGCTCACCACGATCGAGCTTGCCCTTGAATGAATGCAGAGGAGTAGATGACTCGTATCGGCCACGTGATCGTCTGCAATCTCGCCATGGCCGACGTCCTTCTAATGGACTCGATTCGACCGTGGTGGAGGAGCCCAGTATACGAAGAAGCCTGGCGGGTTTGAACGACTCCAGTCAAGGAAGTAAAAAGCCTCCAGAGTCAAATGCTTTCAGAAATCCTGGACTTTCTAGATGAGTTTCAGACTGTTGAACGCGTTACAGTCCCCTCTTGGTGTTGCGTTGCAGTCTGATTTGTGCTGCGTGTTCCGAGTTCTGACGCATTGCTCGTTTGGCTTGGAAGAACGCCAATGAGTCTGGGTCTTGTGCTTTCACGCGCTCGATTTCCATCCGGTCGAATTGCTCACAGGCATCTAGTTGCTCGCTGTTCCCATTGATTTGTGGAAGGGAAGAAGCCACTGGAGATGCATCCATGGATACCGCCTCGACGCAAATCTGAGGATCAGCAGCTCTGGAGAACCAACTCTCAAAGTCATTCACAAGGGATGCTCGATACGAGTCGACGGAACTTTGAGCAATGTCGAATTTGCATTTGGTTCGCTTGAGCTCTTCAAACAGCGCTCGATACGCTCGTTCTTGCTCGGGTATGGAAGCGATCAACGCGTATTCCTCCTCGTCGACTGTGTGGCCTAGAAGCGCTATAGACGACCTATGGTGAGATCGCTTGGCTTCCAGGCTGGTCTGCAGCCCCTCAATGGTTCCTTTGACACCAACGAGTCGTTTGCTGATGCCTTTGATCTTTTGCTTGAGTTCATGCAATATATCCTTCTCTTCTTGTAGCCTTCGATACACAAGCTTTCCTGGACCGATTTTGAACTCCAAAAATGCTCTGCTTTTCATTTCATTCGTCAAAGACTTTGTTTCAAATCCATCCATCGGACGAGGAGCCTTCAAGTCGTCCTTCTTCCCAGCTGCGCTGACATTATTCGGCTTCATCCGCTGATCTTGAGGCCTCAGTATACCTTCCAAGACATTCGGCTTTGCATTTGCGTCTGCGTGACCGATTCCAAACCCAAAACTCCTGGTATCTGGCTTCCCCACAAGCGGCTCTTTCACATCAAGAGGCAAAGTATTTGGTGTAGGCTTGCGGTTGTTACTGACATCCACGAGATTTGCTTCTGGTACCCTGTCTGTAGCGATTTGTTTGCGCCCCAGAGGCTCGGAAGAGCCCTCAAGCTTCTTGTAGATGGATTTGAACTGACGAAAGCTCTCACGAATATCTCTGATGCTATGGAGCCTGAGCACTTGGTTCTCTGTCTGGACATTTGGAGCTTCCAGGAATCGCTCAATCATGCATTTCAACTCAAGCTTTTGCGCAAGTGTGTGGTCCTCCTCCGTGACATCGACTCGGGTCGTCAGCGCATCGTGGAGTCGAAGCTCCTGCTTGAGATCATCGATTTGCTTCTCGTACCTCCTCAACAGCGTCTTCGTGTCGGTCTCCACAATAGCTGCCGCTTGGTTTTGAACGTGCATCATCCGTTGTGCCAATTTGAGCGTCGAAATGGTCTCCTCTAAATGCCGGCTTTCACCCTACAAAAGCTCATGAGAACGGACAAAGGGATCAACGACTCGGCTCACAATACCCAAATGCAAGCGAACATGAGCGTGTTGGAATTCCCACCAAGAGAATCCTTCAACGCATTTGTGAGCTTTGTTTGCCGATAGGGAATGTGCCGGGCTCCTCGCGTTCCCAGTGCGACGATACACTGCTCCAGAAAGCTCAGCGACTGATTGATATACATGGATTCCTTCTTGATCGTCGCCATCTCCTGAAACGTGAGTTTCGTCCTACTTTCCGGGCTGAAAAGACCCGATTTCACGTCCTCCGGCTCATTCATGGTCTTCTTGAGACGTTCGCTTCCTGCGAGATCCACAAGATGCAATTTGCTGTGTACAACAACGTCGGAATCATACGAACAAGACCTTCGACTAATGTGTAGGGTGAAGATGCAATGGGACCGATTCGATCGTTTATTGAGCTGATGGGTTGCAATGGTTCGCTGGAGCTCACCATAGAAGAGCTGGTCCAAAGCCTCTTTCTCCGATTCGACCTTGATCTGCGTCATTCCACGCACACATGTTCCCTGGTGGTCTTCCACGACAGCGTACTCTTCGATTGGAGCAGCTTTGTCGTGTTTCAGCAAGAGATCGTACATTTTATCATTGTAAATCTCCATATACGACGCAGTGATGGTGTAAATGGACTCGGGCGTGTTTTGGACCTTCTCAAAGATCTGAGCAATGGCTCGAGGCGCGATCCCGCGATGCTGATAGTTGCGAGTATCCCCCAGCATCGTGAAGGATTTCCCAGCTCCGGTCTGCCCGTACGCGAGGATTGTCCCATTCACGCCGTCCACGACGACTCCGTCGACAATGTTGCGAGCAATTGCTTCGTATACGCGATCTTGTCCAGCGTTATGCAGAATTTGGTGATATTTGAAGCGAGAAACCTGTTTTTGAGCATTTTTGAGGTGAGAAACACTCGACTCTGGCGATTGAATGAGAATTGTGTTCTCGTCAGGATTGATTTGGATCTGACTGGACGCGAATTTGGCCGTTGGGCGAGTTCGGATGATAACTTTAACTCCGTTCCTTCTCATTCGTATGTAGTCACTCGCATTTCGCGTTGTGTGGAGCGGTATTTGTTCTATTTTAGTCGAGCTAAAATAGTGTCATTTGTAGCGAAACAAGTAAAAATAAAGGGTGGAAAGGAAGCGATTCAATGAGTGTATCAATGTATTATTTAGCTGTATGGAACTGCCAGCAATTGAGTCGCTATGTTGCGAGTAAATGCATTGAATGACAAGGCGATTGGCATCGCTTCCATCGCTTTAGAAGTGATGGAATACCGGTTTCAATTGCGGATACCGGTACTATAATCTTGTATTCTGTGGAGCACGATGAGCGATGCTGTGATTGTTGCGACGGATTTGGTCGCTGCTGTGAGCAGATTGCTTCAAGTGACACTCGATTTTACGCTTGAAATAAAGAAGAAAGATATGGAGCCGATACTCGCCGCAATTCGACCCAAAATCAACGCGTTAATCGCCTTGAAAGCAGAGAACGATATCGAAGCGTGTATCAATCTTTACATTAGAGCAACAAAATATCTGAAGGAGCCCGAAAAAGTCCTAACGGAACTGAAAAATCTATCGGAAATAGTCAAAGAAAACAAAACGGACAATCCACTTCTCCGACTTCGAATGTACGTGCTGTTAAACTTTGCATCGCTTCACAATTGACGCGCTCTACGTCGTAGCCTCACCAACATATTCAACTCGAGCGTATCGTACGCAGAACTGCGTTATGAAACATTACTTCACGTCATCGAATACGCAGGAAACACAGACAATCTGTCGCTAATTAGCAAGTAAACGGATCTCATTTGTCGAGTGTTATCAGCCTCTAAGTATGCTATGTGGCGTGATAGACAGCTCGATTCGGTGGATTCAATGGTAGACAGTCAGCTGATAGCATCACGAGATCATCGACGCAGACTCAACCTCGCAATTGCCAATGTTTTGGATACAAAAGAAGACAAAAAGTATGTCTCTTTCAAAACAGCTGCCTGTGCTGATTTCTAATGCTTTAGAGTCAGAGTTCTAATTTTCTTGGAAAAGTACCTTCAGACGTTCCCCAAAGACCAGGAGCTCAAGTCTGCCAGAGAGCATGCAGTTCGAGCAATCCGTTTATTCCTCAAGAATACGATTCCAAGCTTCATCAGTGGCATCGATTTGACATCACTTCCGGCCATTCAGGCTTTGGAAACAGATCCAGAACATGGCAAATTGTATCAACTTTTTCAGATTTTTGCAAGTCAAGGCTGGAAAGAGTACGACAGCTTCTCCTCCACAGAGGACAAGACCTTCTTCGAGCCGAATGGACTCTCGAAAACCATGTGTGAAGCTACCATTCGACTTGTCACGTTATGCTCCTTGCAGCCTGGCTTTGCTGAGATCCCTTTTGCCATTATCGCAGACAAATTGGGCGTCCACGACGATCAAGTGGAAGAGTGGGTAGTGAAAGCCATCACTTCCAATTTGATCACTGCAAAGATCGATCAAGTTCGATGCACGGTGATCATTCTGAAGACCCAACGGCATGGATTCGCTCCTCAACAATGGAAGGATCTGCAAACCACATTGAGGCTGTACAAGAAGAATGTCGGCTCATTGATAGAGATGGCGCAAAACGCGCGGAAAGCCTCCTTACATGTTTCATCAGCTCATTAATACACCATCGACCATCTATTCTTTCGGAACGTAACGACTCGCAATCAAATCATTCGCGTGGGTCTTGCGACGATATAATACGTTGTCCCGAAATGGAAGCGTTTGATGTCTTCTATCTCCAATTCTGCATCCCTCACAAGTGCCAAAATGTCGCGATTCCATTGACATCCCCAGGCTTTCGCATGAACTCCAGCGAATTTATCCAAAAGCGAGGAGAGCCATTTATAATGGCTCTGTCCATGTTCTAGCAAGAGGATCTTCCCGTCTTTCCTACAGACTCGCTGCATCTCTCTCAGAGCGCTTTTCGCATCGTCCATGCTGCACAGCCCGAATGTATCGATCACAGTATCAAAGCTTTGGTCTGGAAATTGAAGCTCTTCGGCACGCATCACGTGACAATCGCATTGATCCATAGTTGACACGATCTGCTCAAACTCGTACTTCTTCTTCAGCTGCTCCACCATCCCGTCGCTAAAGTCGATAAGAGTGAGTTGTTTGACGCTTCTCGGGTAATATCCGAGGTTTCGACCGGTTCCTGCAGCGACTTCCAGTACGTTTTCACTGCACGATCGGAGCAAATAACGTCGCATGAGCGAGATTCCCATGAGTTTCTCGTCCAGATCGATCGCTGAGGTGATAAATGACTCAGTAAAACGGATGGACTCGAAGCTTCACGCACCTTTATCGTATTTCACGGCGTTTTCGTTGAATATATGGCGTCTTTTGGCATTGTCGAGCTGCAGGAGGAAATCGTCGGCTGTTTTTGGTTTATATAGCGTGAGATACGTGACTGTAGAAGCACCAATGTAGACAACAGCGCCGCCGAAAAGGAAGCTCGGCCTTTTGAGCGCAGCTTTCAGCATACGGACACCGGTAGTATATCGGTATCTCACTGGCTACTGAACTGAATACATCGTTGGGATCGGATACTGTCGAGGTCTACGACTCGCTCCCAAGAAGCATTGGAAACTTGATCTTCGCCATGACTGATAGCTTGTAGACGTGCTAGACGTAACCACCGATCCAAATCCTCCGACTACGTTCCAAAAGACAATAAGCGCATATTGCAATGGGAAGAGAAACAAAGCACTTACGGTGACGCATTTGTCCTCTTTCCTTCGATTGACAAAATACTTTTCAGCCGTATCCGCTTGCTCGTTTCCAATTTTCACCTGCAGCGACCTCATCGCCACCAAATACATTCGAAAACACTCTACCGAGGTACGCAATGATGCTGGGTCGAGAACTTTGCTTGCTAGTTGGCCAGGCTGCACCGGAATTTGTATAAGCGACGAGAAGACCGACTTGCTGCCTGAGACCGATACAATACTGACATCTTGGGGAAACTCCAGATGGAAATACTGAAAGTCGTATGGAAGCTGCATTCTTGAGATCAGTGACTGCACCGCATTGATGTTCCTGTATCCTTTTTCGTCCAATTTGCCGGCCGAAAGATTTGTCTCATCGAGAACTAAAGCAGTGCCATTGGGAAGTTGTAATGCACCGACACGGAGACAATCTGCGGTATACTCTTTGTGCGGGATGAAATCGTTGCTGTTCAAATCTTGAACGGCCACTTGAAGCCCCGAGAACAAGGGTACAAGCTCTTTGATTCTAGCATTCATACTGGAGATGAATACATCGCTATCCGCTTTCGATATGTCTCGACCCAATTGGAGGTTGATGGAGATGTTCCCCAATGGTGTGGATTCATTCACTCGAGTATATACTCGCGACAGAAGGCATAGAAGGAGATACTCTGCAGCAACCGTATCACCCAACAATCCATCAGCGATGTGATGTATCAGCTTTTCTCGGACTGTCGATATCTCCAGACTCTGTTCTGCATGACAGCTCCAGTACTGGAGACAGTGATCTCGTATCGACTGATTCCCAGAGTTCATCTCCTGGTAAAAGGCAAAAGGTTGATGGGGTTGCAACATCGCCAACGGCGTCAGCTGGAGAGCGTCACAGCAATGCAAAAGAGCTCCCTCTAATTGAGGAAAAGCTTCTGTATCAATCATAGACATGGGTCCTTCTTCAAGCCGCACGCCTCTCGTCTCCGTAACGGAGAGGTCGAAAACTCCGACAAAATCAAAGGCTTCATTCACTCTAAATGCGTCGTTCTTGACGGATTGGCACTGATTTTCGTAGACGTAAACATTCACTCGCGACGAATCTGCAGCTTTAAACGGACGAGATGGCTTTGCGTTTGCTTTCTCCTCCAATGTGACTTTCACTCGTTTTTCCAGCTTCTTATTCGAATGCATCTGACTTCTTTTTCGATTGTCAGACGTGCTGAAGGAAGGGCAGTTTGCGTAGTATCGGTCTTTT
The DNA here is from genome assembly GCA_902706625.1 of Albugo laibachii. Lineage (NCBI taxonomy): Eukaryota > Oomycota > Peronosporomycetes > Albuginales > Albuginaceae > Albugo > Albugo laibachii. The sequence goes on along the minus strand of CACSLJ010000037.1, from coordinate 50,862 downwards.
GCCCATTCTGTTGCAAATGGGAATAGTTCCACTTGCAAGAGGACACGCTCTTTCATCGAATCGGGGTCGTGCATCATTTCGTTTGACTCTATTGGTCCAATTAGCTCGGGGTCGCTCACTTGGCGTATGACACCACGGAATCGAACATAGGTATTGCTGCTATACGTTCCATGGAGCAGGCTTTCTGGCTCGATTACTGGCAGTGAGTCGACTTTGATGCCGATTTTGTAATACGAATCGAGCGATTCCATTCTTTATTTCAGTTGATATTTCAGTTGATACCAATCAATTGGTCACAAATTGATAGAATGAAAGTATTAAGTGATCTCGGTGTATTATATAAATGTTAGTTATCGCCTTGAAATCGAAGCTCTTCGTCACGATGTGTGACAATTGCGGTGTTCATCGCTGCAGGAGACCCGGGCGCGTAATGGTCCGAATAGGTAGGGGGTCGAGTGAGGTCCCGAGACGATGATTGACTGGACAGAGGCACGCGATCGTCTCGAGTTGTGTATTTAGCCCCGAGACCTCGGCTTGCCAGTTGTTGACGCATTTTCCCCGCTTCTAGACGCTTGCTTGTCAGTATGTCTTCATTGAGTAAGAGACAGGATATATGTCCTGCCAGTTCTCGTACTTTGGCACCACAATCCAAATGTTTTCCAAATTTGTATTGCTTCATTTCTTCTCGATTATACTCCTCGGCCAAGTTCTGTAGAAATCGCACGCGCTTGAATTCTTGACAATCGACGATACATTGGCTGGATCCGTGGAGTAAAATGTGATAGAGAGCACTCAGAGTCTATAAAAAAAGAGTCAGAACTTCAGAAAAGATAACACGCTCAATGCCAAACCTTTTGCATAATTTGCACGTGAGATTCTTCGTGGAGTAAGACGGCCCACACACGCTGCATAATGAAGTGGTAGTCAACAACGTTTCTTGTCCTTGATGCAAGATCAAGCATTGTGCTTGTTGGCATTGAGGCCACATAATCTCTTGTTGAAATTGGCTGCGGTAGAGGCAGATGTTCGTCCAAGATAATTTGCACAGGAATGCGATTCAAATCGCCCGTAAAGTCTCTTACGAATACAGTGAGCTGGTCTATCACGTTTTGGATGTAATCCATGCCAATACGGCTTCTGCAAAGACGATAATGAGACGTAAAAGCGTCGGAACCATGGTCAAAATGGCATTCTCCAAGAATAGCGCAAAAAGTATTTTTGAAAGCAGCGAGCGGATTGGTTTTTATTCGCGTGACATTGGGATTTACTGCCTCTGATTGGTCATAACTGACTGGTGTCAAAATAACAACGTCAGCAGCCAAGATGATCTCCACATCCGATGCACATGAGAAGTCCAGCAAGTTACGCGGCGTGCCACCAAAGTACGCACTGCCAAATGATTCCGAGCTACATCATCTCCACGCAGCTGATCCGAATGTCTCGTATCGCTCGTCTTTCTTCCGATTACAGATTGATACATTATTGCAATCGATTTGCGACGATCAGGAGGGGCTCGATGGCCTACAAAAGCTCTTATTCGACCTTAAAACTCATATTGAATCCATCGACAAACAGCAAGTCACCGAAAAGCTGCTTCAAGTCCAGGGCCTCCCAATACATAATCACATTAAACGCAAAGAAATCGTGCTCGCGTTCCAGAAACCTTCCAGGATCGACATCATTGGGAATTTCATCTTGAAAAATTCAATCAAATCGTCCAACAACGCGCTTGTCATCGATATCACTGTGGAAATCCCTTCGAGCTGCTTTGTACCGAAAGACTTTAAAGACTTTCGATATGCAGACAAGAGGAAATTGTACCTGGGCGTACTTGTTTCAAAGTTGGAAATAATGGACCAATTTGTGGAATCTGCTCATTTAGCTCCATTTCGTGGCGAGTATGAGAAACCCATAGCTGTCGTTCGTATTCAGAAAGAAGCGTTACGGCGTCACAAGATCACTGAAGTTGACGTACAACTTCGACTGATTCCAAGCATTACTATGGACACCTTCAAACTTGGCAAACTGGCACCATCACGAAGTAACATTCGCCATTGCGCAGCGGCGGATTCTGGAAGTCTCTATCAGACACCTCTCTACAACAATGCAATTCTGGAAGATATGATGTTTCGACGCCATACTCGTGAGCTCCATGTAGCAATGAAGAGCCCTTCATTCACAGAAGCTTGTCGCCTGGTCAAAGTCTGGGTACGACAACGCGAATTTGACAAAGAAATTGACTCAATCAACGGATTTCTATTATGTATGCTGCTCCTCTATCTTCAAGCAAAACAAGAATTCAGTGCCGAGGTTTCTTCGGAGCAGATGGTGAAGGTATTGATGCACTTTGTCACTACTTTGGATTTTGAGAAGCAATCGATTGCGTTCACTACAGCAGAGGATGGCGTCGAAGTAACTGGGGAAGGAATGCGAGCTTTTCAAGCAGCCTTTCAGCTTGTTTTTCTCGATTCTTCAGGAAGGTATAATTTATTTGGTCGAATTTCTCATGCAGCTTGGGCAGAAATACAAATGGAGGCTTGGAATTCACTCCATCTGATGCAAAGTGAATCTATTGAAGATTTTCGTCAGGTCTTTATTCATAGAAGCAAAATTTGGACACGTTACGATCAGTTCTGTTGGATTCCTGCGGTTGATGCTGCGGATATCGCTGACGCTATTCACTCAGCGGAAGAGAGGCATGACATTCTAGACATGGGACTGGAGAGATTCTGGAAGAATAAAGTCCAAGCGTTGCTTCACGAAGCTCTGAGCAACCGTGTGACAAGTGTACGTGCTGTCCTAGATGTTTGCGTCGAATGGAAAGCTTCGGATGCTGTTCCTCCGTCTCGTAAAGTAGTTGTTGGACTCCGTATCGATCCAGCAAATGCCTGGCGTCTTGTGGATCGAGGTCCTCCGAACGACGACAAAGTCGAATGCGTCAAGTATCGTCAATTATGGAAAGGCCTATCGGATGTTCGACGATTTAAAGATGGATCCATTGTTGAAAGTGTAGTTTGGGACGGTCTCGATGAGAAGAAGCACATGGTCATCGACCGTATCGTGCGCTATATCATCCACGCCCATTATCCCCACGTACAACCGCAATCCATCTCCTCATCGAATCAGTACATCCAAACTGCCCTCCACATTGACGGTTTTCCATCGGATCTAGCTGCACCATCCAACCTCCATATTGTATTCAGTAATCTCTGTAAACTCTTGCGGGACCTTGACAGTCTACCACTTCAGATCTCTGGCATTATTCCGGTTCACCCCAGCTTCCGAAATACGAATTTATATCCACTGCAGCAGCATCCTCTCGCATACGCCAAATCGGAAACGATCGGCTCCATCCCGTTTACCCAAGCAAGCACCGTTCTGGAGCCTCTGACCATCCACCTTCACTTTGAGAAATCATCATCGTGGCCTACTGAGATAGAAGCGCTTCAACATTGCAAAACGGGCTTTTACGTCAACATAGCAAATGAGCTCCAAGCACAGTATCAGATGCGTTGTGCGGTAGCAACCGATTGCGTCGATGTCATAACGACTGGGTATGCCTTCCGGCTTGTTGTGCGCACTGAGAGAGAGCTTGCGGTGATCGCTGGAGCACAAGGACCACGCAAACTTGCAATTCTCAATTCACCCAAATACATTGAGACGAAGCGCGAGACAGAGTACCTACCCAAACACGCCAACAAAATTCATGCTCTCAGCACGAGATTCACGGCTTTCGGACCGACAGTTCGCCTTCTCCAGCGCTGGTTATGTGAGAAATGCTTGTCAAACAGCTTGAGGATCGAGGTTGTGGAGTTATTGGTAGCGTACGTCTTTATCAATTCGAGTTCAACCACCGTACCGCAATCGATCGTGTCAGGCTTGTTAAAGTCGTTACGACTCATCTCAGATCACGACTGGAGACATTTCCCTCTACTTGTAGATTTTGACACCACATTGGACAAAGAGGGTCGCCGAGAGATCCACAAGCGCTTTGATGCGTCTCGAAGCAGTCCGTCGACCCATCCAGCGCTATACATTGCCTCTGATTATGAAGACATGGACTGCTTATCGAGCTGGACTCGATTTGAACCCGAACGAGTTGTTTTGCAAAGACTTGTGAGTATGGCGGGTCAATCGCACCAGATCTTATTGAGGTGGTTTTCACGTGGATGCAGCTCCACTGGGTGGAAACAGGCTTTCCGGCTGCCGGAGCACGACTTTGATGCTGCCATTCAGCTACATTTGCGCAAATTGCCTTCAAAACGCATCCAGGTCGAGGAAAGATCGACTTGTTTTTCAGCTCCAACCTACAAAAATCTCGATCTCTCCTCGGTGCCTGTCATGATCGGTTTTGATCCATTCCAAATGCTCCTTTCCGACCTGCAATCACAATACAAATCCATCGCGTTATTTTTCGTCAACGATATCAAACGAGACGTCATACACATTACATGGAAGCCTGCCACTTTCTTACCAGCGAAATTTCGAGCTATTGCGTCCAACGAACTGATACCACTACCTCAGGTCGATGGTTCAGGAGATTCCGTGAGAACTTTGGCAGTCCCAAATATGTTTCAGCTCCTGTCTGAGATTCAGAGCGCGGGTGGCGATATGATTGAGTCCATCAAGCTGAAGATCTCTCGTCGTTGAAGAATTCAAAACGCAGGCACATTGCAAGTCAAACGGTTTATTAGAGAATCAAAAACTCAGGTAGAGGCAATTGGGTCGGCGGCTTTGGGTGAACGCACTTCGATGGAACTCTCGACGATCTTCATGGCTACTGTTTTTGTGACATCTCTTCCAACATCCCGCATCATTCCGCTGATATCAAGGAAGACTTTGCCACTGCAACTCATTGCCTCTTTCAACGCTTCATCGATACAAGCCTCATTCGTCTTCAGAAATGGAGCCACCAAGTTGAAATATATAAAGTTGGCGCCTTGCGTGGATGGCATGAAGAGCCAGAACAAAAAGCCCAACTTGAGAGGATAATAGAGCGGAATCCAAGCTAGCAAGATGTCACTGAATACTTCGATGACGTTGAAGCACGCATAGACGACCCAATACGTCAGCCACTGCACATGACCTGCTTTTGTGTCGCTTTCGATCGCTTTGAAAGAGGAGTAAGCCGGATAAATAAAGCCAACAATGTTGCATATCAAATTCGCTCCAAAGCCGAAAAATACAAAGAGGAACAGAGTGAGCGCTACTGCGAGCACGAGATACACTTTGTCGATTCCCGTGTTGGCCTGGAATGCGCGGAGGGATGGTACTTTGTCCAGTTCGTTGGAAAGTTTGGTAGTGGATTGGCGGAAGAGATCCATGTCGACTCGATGAGAAGAAATTGCGAGTGTGAAAGGAAATGGAGGAAAAGAAGCTTCTTATCGAGTGAATAATCCATTTTTAGCTCTATTTCATCCTAATTTTAGCTGGATCTGCCATCATTCATCGATAGGACGAGAAGACTTGCTAGGATAAAGTGATGAGAGCAACGCTGAGGAAAGTAGAGGGCTTTGATCTTGTCTATCGTGCGTAAAGCGAGCTTTATGTTCTGCTTGATGCATTGCGCACTCTACCGGACGGTGCAGGCAGGTTGAAGGGCACTGATAGAGCGGACATTCGTGCTTACTAGGACGCCATGCACCACGCGTCACTCGGGCTGCTCGTAGTGGAGAAATTCCATCACTTCTCGTGCAGGTTGGAGGTCTCTTGCGTGGATAAAGACAGCTTTGAGTTACTATTGATCTGTACGAGTGTAGAGTGGTTTCATCTTGATGTAAAGTAGCTTCTTCCTTGTGTAATAATCGCTGGATGTCGACGGGCTTCGTTCAGGTGGAAGCTGCGATGACTGAAGGATAGAGACGCTGCAGAGTCAAGCGCAGTTTAATTGGTTAAAATAGCTGAATCAGTTTCATGCGCGCGACGACCAAATTTCTATTAAATGGATGCTTGGAAGCCTTGCAATTTACCGAAAATGATAGCAACAAGAGACTATTGGAACAATGTGAGACACAATGCACAGAAGATAGTGCATTTGACCTTTGTTCACAGAGTAGAATACTTGCAGATCGAGAGAAAGTCGTTGTTATTGACTCTGTGTATCCACAAAATGAATCGTTTATTGTCGTTGACGGTCAGTTCTCGATCGAATCAAAAGTAAATCCCGAACTAAGAGATTATTTACGTGAAAAGAAAGGATACACATCTTTAACGCCATTGAGAGGAAGCGTTGTGCGACTGGATCGCTACTTTTTCCTGACGACAGGTCAGTGTGAGAAATTACTCCAACATCAAAGCAACGAAAAGAGTGGCAATAGTCTATGGTTATGGATTGAGAAGATGACAGTAGTAGAGACTTCAGGGCTGGCAATCGATCCTGTGGCGAATGTGACGCAGCATGCTGTCGTACAAAGCCGAATTGATGAACTGAAGAAAAATGGTGAATTGGTCAAAACCCTTGTCAGCTCACAAAAGCTTGACGAAAAATTTCTGGTTCATCAAGAGCAACAGCCTCAAGAAGCAGATTGTATCATACCTGAGGATCAAGAAGCCCAACTTCAAGGACAAGAAGGATGGGATACTCAGGCTCCGATGGTGACCGATTCAGAGCTGATTGCTGAAAATGACCCTACAGGCTCTAGTGCAAGTGCTGTCGGAGCGCTTGCGAGTCAAGATTTCTATTTCGAGCAAGAAGACATCAGCTGTAATTTCATTCCATGCAGCGATGTTGATAGCGATGCCGCGTTACAAACACTTTCTGATGAAACTGGAGTGAAGCTTGGGAATATGGATGTTTCTGAAATATCAGAGATTTCGCTGAGTTCGAACACACCTGCATCGACGTCTGAATTGTGCGAAGATCCTGATGCTGAGAAAGTAGACCAGTCGGGAGTGGAGAAGTGCTTAAGAGATGATGTAGAGGAAAGTACATCGCACAAGGTGTCTTCGATTGAAATCACGAGCACAGAAGTTGTAATCATCGATGAAGACGAATCCGAAGAAGAGTTCGCTCTCAGCAAAAAATCTCTGGTTGACACAATGGAAAACAAAGCGAAACCACAAGTTTCTCCCACATGCAATAAAGGTCAATGGCATCCGGAAGAGCAGAGTTTGGCTGACGTAATCTCTGTCAACAACCAAAAGCTCCCTGGGAACCACGCTCTTGTGTGTGAGAAGCCAATTCACCATGAACTTACACAGCCAAATCAAGAAAAGCATACATCGACTAAAGAGGAGAATCCAAAACGTGCTAGGAGCAATTCTCTACAAAAGAGCGCCCGTAAAGAGGTCACAAGCGCGGCTAAAGCCATTCCAAGCCCAAGGCAAATCCCACAGGATGAGAAACATCGTCACAATGAGTGTTCAGAGAACGATAAAAGCAATCGATTAAAGGAAAAGGAAGCATTGCCAAAGATATCGGTAAAAGTGGGAGAAAAGCCTCGATCGCGACCCAACATAAAGACGAAGAAAACAGAGGATGGAGTTCCATACCTATTGGATTTCAAGCCCAGTTTGAATTATGGCAAGCGTCCTTTCTTCTTCCCTACCAAGAATGGACACATGCGGCCTTCCAAGCGATACAAACATCTACTCCCGCCATTCAATATCGAGGCAATAAAGCGTATATTGGCCCGACCGAGGACCTAGGATGTGCGTCACTCGGACAGCTTCATTCGTGTAGAGAAATATACATACAATATTCCTCCACCTTCGTGCGACATTTAATAATGGAGGAATCATTTGCTCTGATTGTGTCTTTGATTTATGCTGCGGCACTTATTCTCTCGCTTCAAATAATGAATTATCGTCATCGCGCTCGCGTCCTGCTAGCACTATCAATGTTGATAATTCACGTCGTTTATTGGGACGTATTCTACGAGTTACACGCCCTCGTTTCTCTTGTAATGTATCATATTGGAAATGGTGTCTGGAGAAGCAAGTCGTCGACCCACCGGTACTCATTTTACCTACATTTTTCAGTCAGAAGCCTACAGTGGAGGATATCCACGTCAATATCAAACGCGTGTCCTCAAGGAGTGCATAACTTCATTCCGATTGCGCTATTTTTCTACCAGTTTTATGTCGAGAGAATGTTGTTTGTTATTTTCACATCATCCAACCGATCCAAACCTTTGCGGTTTGCTCAATGCTCATGTCAGATCGAAACAATCATGCAACTTGTGCAAGTAGTATTTGAATACAGCTTCATTTCGCCTTTCTTGGTGCAGCCGGCTGTTCGATACTGGAGAACATCAATTTGGAATGAATGATCAGCATCTTGCTAGATTGATTCACAAGGATGTAGTGGGGCTTTATGAATCGATAATGCGTTTGGAGAAGGTCTTTATTGTGCTTTAATTATCCAGTCGCACTCGTTGCCCGCGATTTGTACAGATACATTAGTATTCCAACAACCGCAACGCTGAGAGAAGCACAGAGAAGAAAAGTACGGGCATTCCACCTATGCGGGTTCCGTGGAGGACCAGATGGTTCTTTACAAGGAGCATCGTCGGAATTTTCAGAGTGGTTTGACTTCACGGAAACAGCCTGCAGCTTTGTTGTTTCTAGCCGGTTACGATATTTCTCGACCAAATCAGGGAACAGTTTTCGAAACACTGGACTAGAGCAATTGTATTCCAGAGAAGCGGCAGCATATCGGCGTTTCTACAAAGAAAATGAGCAAACAAGAAGATAGTTTGAGTGTTTGATTACCTGTGCCTCTGAAGTGACTATGCTTCCCAAAGTAGACTGATTCTCTAGCTATCATCCAAGGAAAGGATTTTATGCGTTGGTCTTGCATAAATGTGTCGAGCTTACCATGAATGAATACAAGCCTGTAAGTATTGAGCTAACTGACCACATTGGGTTCCACGTCTCAGGGTGAAAGTCTGACATGCTCAAACAAAGCCTCTGATTTGTCTTGAAGCGGCCATTCGGTGTAAGCATCAGCACAGAAGGCGGCTTCATCGGATATTCTGGCGGAAATCTAAGGATCCCATGGTAATAGCCGCCCTCGTAGCAGCTTTCGCTAGTTCCAACAATAACATAATGCCATTCCAAAATATTCGAATGTAATGGCGCTGCGACGATATTTTCGATGGATTTCCGTTGAATTGCAATGTATTCTTTACGTAGACGCTTTGTCGCTAAGAATGATGCCATTTTGAGCTAATGAATAAGTCCAAGTTCGCATCGAACATAACGTAAGTCTGTGTCTGATTCCAATTCTGAGGATGCAGTGCTTGCGTGAATGGTCCAAAGATGCAAAGTATGAACACCAATTCAGCGAAATTCGACTGAAAGTCGACAGAAGTGCGCGTCCTATACCATCTACTTCCAACGGAAATACACAAGTAGATGAACAAGTAACCTTGCGAGCATTCGATGCGTGCAGCTTGGAGCCAAATCGAGTAGCTATCAATGCAGGTGGACCGATTTGGGCAATGGATTGGCATCCTGCCACCAGTATGGAAGAAACCACAGAATGCACGTACATCACTATTGCCACACATCCTCCCTGTTCCGTAAAAGACGATCAAATCATCAGTGAAGAGCCTCCGGATCATCATTATTGCGATCAGAAGGGTGGAGCAGGATTGATCCAGATTTGGGCTGTGAGCACGAGTTCATCACTTCCTTACTTAATTTATGCAATTGCACATGATGGTGGAGCTGTATGGGGCTTAAAATGGTGTCCGCAGCCATGTGAAGTAATGGAAGGAATCGGAATGCTAGCGGCTTGTTTTGGGGATGGAACGGTACAAGTGTTTCATGTCCCTAGGCGAGAATCCTCTCAATCACAAGAAAGAACCTGTGTAGAGAGACTCAAGCCAATTATCTGTGCAAGAATCCATAACGTCATTCAAATGTGCCTTCAGTGGTCTCCGCATTCGGCCGATCAACTTCTCACTGGCGGCTCGGACGGTAGGCGATTTCTAAGTGAGGCGTGGATTCATCCTGAGGATTGTGCTGCTTGGTTCAGGCTCGATCGCTTTGTGGAATTTGGCTCATGTATATGAAGTTTTGCATGGGAACGATAATCCTCGCCATCCGATAGACGTGAAGCCTCAACGACGCTTTCAAGATTGTAAGCAAATTATCAGTTCCAGTGCATCTTTTATCGACTGAGGTTTCTATTAACAGCGGATACCGTCACGAAATTGGACACATTCGACTGGGGTCCGGGCTGGGTCGCTCTACGTGCTGTAGCGTGGTCTCCTTTTGATCCATACATCTTTGCATCGACCGGAAACGTAGGTGGAATGTAGGCCTACATTGCAATGTCGTCTCATAAAGTCTCTTCTTAGGACTCTGTTCTCAAAATTTGGGATATTCGTGAACCCCGAATTCCTTTCCGAACGCATCGAATACGATCGACATGGGGGCTGTCTCTACATTGGCTTGATCAGCGCTCTGTTGCCATCTCTGGGGATCAAGGCCCCACGCATTGCTACGATATATTCGTGGGGACCTTCAAGATACAGTATACACACCCACAAGTGGACTCTCCTATTTGGGACATCAATCTTATTCATCACCCAAAGACCTCTCTGATAGTTTCCTGCTGTGCTGCTGGCTTTGTTCGTGTTGGAGCTATAAAGACTGGTCGTCGTGGACCAAACAATTTGCTGGACATCTGTCGTCTTTCACTTGTCCCAGTAAGTGAGGAGGAAGACAGTCCAAGCAAAGTAAAGCATCTTCAGCTTGACATGCGCGAGACACTTGGCAAAGGTCAAGATGAGAAAGACTCGAAAGCCAAACGTGAATTTTGCCCACGACAACTTGCATTCCATCGAATCAGCTTTAGTAGATCCGATGATGCCGTGTTTGATGGTGCTCCTTGCTTTCTTGCGTTCGGTGGACACTCTGGGCTTTTACTTATATACAATATGCAATATGGAATGTCTGAAATGCTCAACAAATTATCACCCAATTCCAGAAAGCGAGGTCGCCCGACTTCAAGTCCAGGCGGAGGGAAAGGAAAAGCACGTACTCCTGCCAAGAAGCAGGCTGCAGTCAAAGGCGCAGCTAACACGACTACATCAGTCAAAAGGCCTGACAAGAAGAGTGTGCCAGATGAGATTGAAGATCTTGACCTGAAACACGGGAAGGATGGCCCTGCTCAGACTCCCCAGTCTGCTCCCATCGAGGAGCTTGGAAGCTACCCAGCTGAGAAGGAAACAATCAATATAGAAAAGCCTGGAGATGTTGAGGTAGCTACCGCACAGAGAAGAATAGAGAAGGAGGACAAGAACCAGAATGAAAACGAGCCGAGTGCAAAATTAAAACGTTCCGGAGCACAAAATACGAAAGCCAAAACAGGCCGAGGACGAACAAGCTCTAAGACTTCATCGATAGGATCGCTGGATGGATGGCTCTTGAGAGGCGTGAAGAAGACCAGTAAAGACCAGGATCCCAACATGAACTCGGCTGATAAGCTGCCTGCACAAAACATGACCATTATGACAAGAGCTTCCGCTAGAATCAAATCGACACGGTCGACGAAGGAGACCAAGTAGTGGTCTCGAAGGGCGGAAGCCTCAACTTGATCGATACATAGTAGTCAAGGCACACCGTCGATATAATATCACTTGGCGACTTTGAGGTTATTGGGACTCGGATTGCTTAGGCTCAGCCATGCCGGAGGCACACGAACGCCATCTCGACTCATACAATCAATTCGGCGCTCTAAGGGGCTCTTTCGCGAGTGCTACCAGAGGTGCTTCCTGTACCGGAGTTCTCCATTGCTGATCAGCCTGCTTGTCGCAGTGTTCTACCAACCCAGAGGTTCCTTTGCGGATGCGAATGGATTCAGTAAGCTCAATTCGTCTTCCTCCTCATCCTCCATGGAATGACACTTGTGAATGTCCGTGTGGCTCGAGACTGCGAGAGGCTTTGGCGACTGGATGCTCTTTTGCGGACCGAAAATTGACATCACACTTCCAAGCATGCTGGCCTCCTGCGCTTTCTTTGACTTTGTGACCTTTTCGATTTCCTCGTGGCTATGAGACAAAAAGCCCGACTTGGCACTCATCAATGAGCCACAGTACAATTGACTTACTTGAGCTTCAAAATGGTCGCCAGCACCGGAATCAGATGTTCACGCTCGCTATGATTCTGACTCGACAAGTATTTGATCACTATATTTCTCAGGTACTGAGGTGGAGCGAAATCAGAACGCAGCAATCTCGGGAATGAGTCGTGATAGTACCTCCACATTGAGGACGCTGTGGTCCGGTAGACCCAGTTCCTGCTTCTCTTGTAGGACAAAGGAGGCGGTAAACTACAAATACCAGCTCGTTCACACACTCTGAAAGCATTGGCACACCAACGTACCTCTTCCTTGTACTCGTCCGACGTCGATTTGGTAAGGCGAGGTTGAATGACTTCCGTCTGGTAACACAACAATCGGTTGAGGACGAAGATCGAGGCCTGGTAATCACACTTGCACTTACTGGGTCCGGTTTCGGGTCATCTACAGCCACCGAATGGCTGGTCTCCTTCGCCGTAGGTATTTCGGCAAAAGCTCGGGCGTTCGCTATATTCCTGTCCTCGTTGTGTGCATTCTGCCGATCATTGTTCTCCTTTTGTGCATCTCTAGAGTTTTCGGCTTGAATTGCTGTGAGTTCTTGCTGGATGATCGTTATTTCTTGGACCAAGGCTTCATTCTCATCGCTCTTCGTCTGGACGATTTTGTTGATCCTTAACAGATCAGATTCAAGTGCTGATTGTATTGCCTGTGTCTCCTCAGTTGCGGTAATTTTTGCCTGTTTGAGCGCTTCAATCTTTCGTTCCAAATCCGTTACCTCTTCTACCTTGGTTTGACTCAACAGCTTGATCTCTTCCAATCGATGTGTATTGATGTCTTCGAGCTCGCTCAATTTCTCTTGCCTGGATGTAGAGCTGAGCTTTTCTTCTTCGTACTTTGCAGTGATGCGTTCCAAGGATTCTCTAACTTCATGGAGCTCCTCCTCTAGACATGTGATCCTCGTATTTGACTCCAAAACCTGCTGCTCCATTTCGGTCACTCGCTTTGTTGCGTCCTGGAGCGAATCTTTCGCTTCTTTCGTCGCTTTTTTCAAAGCAGTATGCGCCCGTTTCTTGTACGAGTCCAATGCTGCACGCGCAGCTTCAGCAGCTTGAGCTTCCTTTTCAAGGTTTGCCTGCATTCGCTCCACCTCCATCCGCAGCGAAGTCTTCTCTCGACTTTGAGCCTCTGCATTCACACGTTGAGTCTCACTGCTCTGCTGTAATTTTGTTTGTAGCTCCACGATATCTCTCTCCTTTTCTTCCTTCTCCATACAAATTCCTTCTAGTTGAGCTTCAAGTGACTCACATCGCGAGGCTAAGTTCTGACTCGTTTGATTACCAATAATCTCAACCAGAGACGCCTTCTTCACAACCAATTCGTGTAGATGAACTTGCCACTCTTCCTTCTGCAGCAAAAGCGCTTCCTCTGCACATCGATTGCATTCGTCGATTCGGAGACAGTAATCGTGATTAGCATGACGCAACACATGAATCTCTTCCTTCCAGTGTCTTTCCCGGTCTAAATGGTCTGCCTGTTGCTTTAACAAAAGCTGTTGAGATTCCTCAAGTTCACTTTTGGCTTGATCGAGTTTTTCATGCTGACTTCGAGCTTCATTCTCCATCCGAATGATTTCCTGCTTTGCACGATCCAATGCTTCCTTCGACTCGACTTGCTGTCTGTCTATCCTATTTTGTAGATCAGCAGCGTGCTTTTCTTTCATATCCGTCAGCAATGCTTTCAAACGCTTACAAATACCCACAAGCTCTTCAATGCGAGCTTTTTGCTCAGATATGATGCCATCCTTTAACTCAGTTTGCTCTGAAGTGACTCCAAATCGATTCTTTAGCTCTTTGTATTCTTCCTGCAGCAGTGCCAGTTCTGCAACGAGTTGACCCTGTTCGTCGTTGCGTTGTTGTGAGATTATTTCGGCCTGTTCTCTAAGCTCAGGTCGAAGCTGTCCGTGCTCTTCTTGATCCCTTTTGCATTGCCTTTTGACCGCCAGGAGCTCGCTTGATCGTTCTTTTAGCTGAATTTCCATCGCTTCAAGATCCACTTTGTACACGGCCGCCACATCTGTTGCTTTAGCTATTTCGAACACTAGCCGGACATTTTCTGCCTTTATTGTCTCCAATTCAGTATGCACCCTGTTCATATCTGAGGTCAGTTCGACCATATTTGCCGTTACCATCTGATGCTTGCGGATGTTAATATTCCATTGCTTAATACTATCTCTCGCTTTTTCTTCGAGCGTTTGATTTTGTTCCATCCTCTCTTGAAGATTTTCTCGCGTGCTTTTCAGTTCCAGCAACAGTTCTTCCTTTTCATTACGTTCCATTGCCAGCTTTTGGTTCAGTGTCTCAATTTTAAGCTCAAAACGTTCCGATATGTATTCGGACGATCCAATTCCCTCGGTAGCTGATGCCAATCGCTCCCGCAGTCTTTCAGTTGACTTGGAAATCGCACTCATTTTGGCTTCATACTCCTCGGCATTCCGCAGGTTTTCACGCACTTCTTCAAGAATGCTGACACAATCCACTTTGGATGTTATCTGGAATTCAGTGTCTTCTTCTACTCTCTTCGACTCTTCTAGATTGATTCCAGGAAGCGTCTGTAGTTGTGTTTCGATACTTGCGATCTGATGAGCATAAGACGTTGCTTGGTCCTTGGCCTCGATTAATTGGACGGATAGGGTGTTCTTCGCTGCATCTTGTTCTTTCAGCAACCCATGTATATGCTTGAGTGACCTCCGATAATATTCATCCATAACTAGCAAAATACGACCTCTGTCGTCCACGAGCTTCATTCGCAATGCTGCATCTTCAGCCTCTCGTTCCCCATTTAGAGACGCACACTGATAGCTTAGATGGAGAATTCGGCTGCGCATTTCCTCCACATGTCTTTCTCGATATAGCAGTTTGGCGAGAATCATCTGGCCGTTGACAGCTCCGGAATTGTTGTCGTATTTGACCTCTTCCTCTGGGTTACTCAGAAGCTCCAGAAGCTCTTCTCGTTCCTTTAAGAGACCCTCGTATCGTGCCACCAATTCGTCAAGTTGCTGCTTTATCTCTTCGTTTGATTGATCTGGTGGCGAAGGCGCACGATCAAGCATGTTGCCTTCATCGGGCGTGTTAGTATCGCTTTGCTTGCTGTCCGATTGAATAAAGGCTCTGCTTCCGCGTTCTCCCTCCAAGAAAGCAACGCGTTCCAATGTCTCGTGAAGACGAGCCTTCAGCTCAGCAAAATGATTCTGTTGAGTCTGGATGCTCTCGTATGCCGGTACTGGCAACTGGTTGAACGAAGAATTTTCTGCTACATCACCGGATGTTATCGTGCTTGTTGTACTGTCGATTTGAGTTTCATGGTTAATGCTTCGGTGCTCTCGCGTCTCCTTTCGCAGTCGTAACTTTAGAAGTTCAACCTCTTCATTAGCCATTGCACATTGTTCAAGAGAGCGCTCAAGGAGGCTTGCAAGTTTGACATTCTCCTGTCCTTCCAAGCTTGATTTTTGCCTGATGCTCTCGGTTTCTACTTCTAATTCTTGAGTCAGTTGTTTAATGGTGACTTCTGCTGCGTCTAAAGCTGTTTTTTTGGCGCCTGCATCCTTCTCGAGAGCCAAGCACTTTCCTTGTAATTCACAAAGTTGCTTCTCAAGCTCATTGATTGTTTCTTGAAGTGATTGCACTCTCCCTTTATAGAGATTTTCATGCTTCTTGCTGGCTTTTTCGAGCTCTTCGACTACAAACTCTTTCTCCTGTATTCGTCGTGATAGGTCTTTTTCTAGAGCATTCTGTGAGGATATAACGCGCTGTAGGTCTTCTTCAAATCGAGTCTCGGCCTCCACAATGCGCTTTTGCAACGTTTTGATCTGCATCTCAGCACTATTGAGCTCTGATTCCAGCTCCAGGACTTTTGCTTGCTTTGATTTCACCAGGAGGTCTCTGGAAATCAGATGCCCTTCCAATTCCGCCTGGGTAAGATGCATTTTTTCGCTGTCTCTTTGATGATTCCGCATGAGTTCCATGCGTACTTGTGTTACTTTGTCCTCATGTTTCTTGACCAATTCTGCTCGATTTGCTTCGAATGCACTTTCCGAAAGCCTGTGAATGTCAGCTAGTTGCGTCTCCAATTCTGCGATCCGACGGATCAAAGCTTCATTATCCTCAATCTTTACTTTCATGCTCTCCAACTGGCGGTCATGTCGACTTCTTTCCGTTGAGAAGGTCTCCTCTAGCTCATTTTTGTGTTGTTCTGATAGTTCTGCACGTGTGG
Source organism: Albugo laibachii (assembly GCA_902706625.1). Taxonomy (NCBI): domain Eukaryota; phylum Oomycota; class Peronosporomycetes; order Albuginales; family Albuginaceae; genus Albugo; species Albugo laibachii. The sequence continues at coordinate 34,562 of CACSLJ010000037.1, read as the reverse complement.
CTCTCAGAAGATCATCGAACTCTGTCTGCATCATCTCTTTCTCTCTCGTCCATGCAAGTAGACTTGATTGCTCCTCTTCCTTGAGCTTCTCATAGGCTTGATTGGAACTCAATGACTTTTCTTGAAGCTCACCGATCTTCTTCTCAAACGCTTGTACCTCAAATTTTTTGATTCTCTCCAGCTCCAAACGCACCGACTCAACTTGCGCTTCGTGCTCTTTCTGCAACGAGTCAAGCCGGTCTTGATACTCGCTCTTCATAGCTTGTCTTTCCTCTTTCCATGCACTCGACTGCTCTTGCAATTCGTTTCGAGACAGCGTGTAGCGCTCATTTGCCTCTATAAGCTTCTCTGTGAGCTCGTCGAGTCGTATAGTCATACTTTGCTTTTCCCTTTCATTCTTATCTTGCAATTCTTTTCGGAGTCTTTCTTCGGATTCCTGCTGTTGGATCTCGTACTTGGCGGTGATTTGTTCGAGCGATGCTTTATGACGGCTTTCATATTCTTCTTCGCACAGCCTGAGCAGCTTCTGACGTTCCTGGAAGGTACCCTCCTTCTCCCTTTTTATGAATGTCTGGAGTACATCATCCTTCTCTGAAAGTAGCTGTTCGTGTATCTTCCTCTCCTCTTGACGTTCCACTTCAAGCTTGGAGTTAAGATTTTCCATTGCGCCCTGGTGCTCCATCTCTAAAGCTTGCAATCGCTGGGTAGATTCAGCCAATAGTCCCTGTAAGTCATTTTGAAGTCTTTCAACCTCGTCAGATAAGGAGATCTTTTCAGCATTCACTTCATTGACGCGGTCCAATTGGAACGTGAGTTCTTGCTTGCAGACGCTCAAGTTCATTCTTTCCTCCATCAGTTGCTGCTGCAGAGTGCTTACTTTGATTTTTTGCTCGTTCAATTCTGTGCCTGTTTCTCGCAAAGATTCTCCAGCTTCAAGTAGCTCTTGTTGCAATGTCGAAACCTTCACAGAGGCATCTTGACAATGAGCTTCCAACGTAACAATTTCTGCCCGTAGAGCTTGTTCAGCTTGTTCTAGATCTTTCTGTTGACCTCGATAACTCTCAAGCTCATTGTCATACCCCTCCCTCAACTTTTGCAATGTTTCTTCATATCCTTTGACAATGTTGTATTTCTCTTGTGAAGAGCTTTTATCCTGGTCGCCAAGTTGCTTCCTTAATTCTTGAAGATGGTTTTCGAGCTCACAAACGCGTAAAAGTGACTTCTCTTTGGATGCATTGCTGCTAATGGAGAGATCTTCGCGCATCTTCTCGAGTGTTTCTCGATGCTCGCGTTCGAGGTTCAAGCGCATAACGAGAAGCTCTTCGTCCCTACAATTTCTCGTTTCCATCTCAAACTCAAATGAATGAGATTTTTGTAATGCATCTTGCAATTGAGCTTCGAGTTCACTTTGTCGTTTTATGTGCTCGGCTGCCATGTCATTCGTTCTGCTGACAGCTTCACTTGACCGAGACAGCTCCATTTGATACTTTTCATCGATTTCATTGATTGTTTCTTGCTGTTCTGATACTTGTAGCGCATATATATCTCGTTCTTGTTCCAAAGAGGAGAATTTGCCCACACATTCTGCCAGCTCGACCTGAAGCTCCTTTATAATATTGACTGTGCGTTCTTTTCCTTCCAGCAATTCTTTTTCTAACGCGGTCGAATGCGTTTTCTGGTCCGAAAGCTGTTGGTCCGTCGCTTCAGCGTTTGATTTTATTGCTTCCATCTCTGTATCCCACGACTTTTCCTTCTCTGATAAGTGATCGATTCTTTGCTGCAGTGATGAAAGTTCGTCGTAGTGGCTTTGACGTAAAGAATCTCGAGCTAGAATAACTTGCTGCAACGTTTTCTCAAGCTCAGAGACCTTTTCACACGATAAAAAAACGCTTCTCTCCGCCTTCTCTTTCTCCATATTCAACTCCCTACGCAATTGCTCGTTTTCTTGCAGCAGAATCTTGACTTGATCCTGTTCTTCTTTGCCTCCTCCATAAAGGACTCCTTCCTCTTCAGCCAATTCAATCAGAGCCTCACCTTCACCAGCTATAGAATCGGGTGAATTAGCCATATGAATCGGTAGACGAAAAGTCCCAGCTTCGCGTTGTGACGGGGTGTTGTGCATCGCCTCAATGGGTTTGTTGGGTGAGCCAAGTCGCTCATTCTCTTCTCTTGCTTCTTGAAGCTGCTTATGCATCACACGACAGGTGCCAACAACCCGTTTTAACTCGCCAATCAAAGTATGTTTTTCATCTTCCAGTTTCTTAATTGACGAATTCTGTTCGAATAAAGATGCTGAAATTTTCGTGGGACTCCCTTCTATCGCAACACCGAATTGGTTCTCTTTTCCCTGAATCGAAGTCTGCTGAACGAGACACTGATACTGTTCCTGAAGGCTTCGATATCTTCGCACAACATCGTGCAATTTCCTCAGCAAAAATTGATTCTCTTGCTGCAATTGCGCGATGACCTCATCTGATTTCACATTTTCCTCTTGCGTGTTGTCCATTTTCTGGTCACGCTACTGTAAACTCGCCACTTTCGAGTGTATAAGCCCGAAAGCTCTCTCTAAATCGAATCGAATCGTCGGAGTTTGACTACGCAGATCGATTGGCCAATCGCAGGTTTACCCGCTAAAACGAACGCATCCGTCATGAGCTCTCGACGCTCAAAGACTCGGACAGATGGAACTAGGCGAAGTGCGCTTGAGGAACTGCGTTGTGCACGTCAGAAACAATCCACAGAGGCTTCGGATTCAGCATCTCGGATTGCAACGTATCAGCCAAAAGAAAGCAGCGTGTACAAAGTTGTCACGGAAGAAGAGTACGAAGACTTGGTTCGACAACGACGACAGGGTCTTCCGTTTGTTGCGAATGATGACGCTGAACTGGGATACTACGATGATGGTGAAGAGCAGTTTTTCGAGTCAGATGAAGAGGGGAATCCCTCTGAACAAGTAGAACCTTCACACGATGATTCTGGAGCCTCCAAGCAGAGAATCGGGGCTCTGTCGAGTGCATACGCACGTAGAGCGAAAAAGCTTCAACGAGCGAAACTCGGTGATGGAAAAGACAGCAAAATCACGAGTCTTTTGCATTCGTCTAGCTCTATGCAGATGAAAACCGCTAAACGGCTCAAAACCTCAGAAACTATGCAAAAAACAGGTCACAAGTAGCTCATTTATTTGCATACGATCCATTCTAAAGTGTTTTTACCTGAATTAGATTTGGATCTGAACAGTATGCTGGAGGATTTGACTAGCAATCCGACCAAGGCAGGATCATCGTTTTTGTCGCCTCCATCATTTTCCTCCTTCAAAGATAATGAGAGCACAATTCGCATGGATGATGATTTCAGCTATCATATGGCAGAATCCATGGCTACAATCACTGAAAATGATGACAGTCTTGCGTATGAGCATGATGCTGCTTCAGATAATCATTTGAAGTGTGAGGTAGCAGAGGAACTGGGAGATCACGCAATGGAGACCACTGACGACAAACCGGAGGAAGTGAAGCCTCCCACTAAACGCGAAGTTCTTTTGCGGAAAGCTCGCGCCAGAGAATTGCTGACAACGAATCCCATCGCACGTGCGCTTTCCTCTGAATTTGATGATAAGGAAGAAAAACCAGAAGAAATGAAAACAATTGATATCGAGCCAGTGGGTGAAATTCCCTCAAACGAGGTGATGGAATGGTGGCAAACGTCGGAATCGTGTGCTCATCAGGATCCTGTTGTGGAGGAAGATGTCAAAATGGAAGATCCCCTTGAGCACGGAAAGACCTCATCCACATCAGACCGCGTCAGAATCTTCTGGATGGACGCCATTGAAATACGCGATCGACCCGGGAAGCTGTATCTGATCGGGAAGGTGAAGGTGGTATCAGGATCGACGATTACCTATCAAAGCTGCTGCATTACTGTCAATAATCTGGAACGCTGTATGTACCTCGTTCCAAAGACGGAAGCGGTGCAAGCACTAGACCCGAAAGCAACCACAATGAATGATCTTACCCCAGAGCTACAACAAGCGCTTTGGATGAAAATGCACCAAGACATCCATCACTATTTGATTCCAAATTGCATAACCGGTCGAAAAGACAAAGAGAATTTCAAAACCAAATTAGTCGAACGCGAGTACGCTTTCGAGCGGGAAGACATTCCGCGTGGAAAGAACAAGTACGTCAAAGTAAGATACTCTGCTCGCTATCCAATTACACCACCAGACATTTGTGAACGTGGTGGACGCTATTTCTCCCGAATTTGTGGTGCTTCAACTCGACCACTGGAGATTTTTTTGCTGGGTAGAAAACTCCTTGGGCCAGGATGGATCGAGGTTTGCAACGTTCACGCTTCTCAGAATAAAGAAAGTTTCTGCCAGCTTGAATACGCAACAGATAACCCGAAAGGCATTCATGTGCTACACGGCGAGGATAGCGATGTACCTCCGCCATTGAAAGTTCTCTCTCTCAGTTTGAAGGCAGTATGTCATCCAACAACGCATCACCACGAAATTATTACGCTGTCTATGATCACGGAGACCGGCGTTAATTGTGAAGGCGCATCCATGAGCCAACGCCGTTCTATCAGCCATTTCACGACAATTCGACCGGTAGACGCTACCACTGGCTTTCCAGATACATTTCCGCTATTTGCACAACAAAACGCTAGGTTTCGAGATCAGAAGACCACGACAGAGAACCGCATGCCGAGTCTACGCTTCGAGTCGAATGAACGTGCGATGCTTAGTTACTTCCTCACTCGGATCCAACTGGAGGATCCAGACGTCATTGTCGGTCACAACCTTCACTCGTATACTTTGAATCTTCTTCTGTCTCGAATCGACCATTATAAACTGGGAGGATTGTGGTCCAAATTGACCCGCTTACGTCGTGGCCGACTGCAGCCTGTGAATGTCGGAGAAGCCTGGAATGAGTATCGGTTCGATGATATCAGCAATGGACGACTTCTTTGTGATACGTGGGTATCGTCCAAGGAATTACTGCCGTCTCAAAACAACTATTCTCTCACTCATTTGGCCACGACCATTTTGAAGAAGCAGCGCTTTGACATTGAGATGAACGAGATCCCACAGATCATGTGTAGCTCTCCCCAGTACTTCACCAAGCTTCTCTGTCACACACTGGATGACGCCATGTTCATCCTCCAATTAATGCACCAGCTCCAAATCCTACCTCTATCCAAGCAATTGGCAAATCTCTGTGGGTATCTGTGGCCGCGAACGCTGGAAGCCAACAAGCGTGCTGAGCGGATTGAGTTTTTGTTATCACACGAATTCTCCAAATCGAAACACAAATTCATTCTTCCAGAAAAAGTGAAGCAATCTCGTGGATCTGGAGGCAAACAGCGAGAGAAAGCCTCGTACATGGGTGGTATGGTCTTTTCTCCAAAGAAAGGATTGTACGATAATTTTGTCGTCCTGCTGGATTTCAACAGCTTGTACCCTTCCATCATTCGAGAATACAATATCTGTTTCACCACAGTCGACCGCAAGCTGGAAGAGAACACCACATCGACCGGAAAACGAGGTCAAAAGCGGATGGAAGGAAGTACCGATGTCAAATCTGAAGAGAATATTGATGCAGAAGAAGATATTCCGGCCTTACCGCCTGCTTCCTGCGGGGACGGAGTGCTACCGGGTGTCATCAAACGCTTGTTGGACTCGCGAAAGCAAGTCAAGCAAGCTTTAGTCAGTGCTTCTCGTGCAGGGCAGAAGGATAAAGCTCAGTCTTTGGATATTCGGCAAAAAGCAATCAAATTGACGGCAAATTCCATGTACGGATGTCTTGGATTTCGATACTCTCGCTACTATGCAAAAGCCATTGCAGCGCTGATCACGTCTACCGGCCGACAAACGTTGCAGCGAGCTAAAGAAGTCGCAGAATTGGAGTGTGGGTACGATGTGATATATGGAGACACAGATTCTATCATGGTCGACTCCCGAAGCGACCAGCTCCTAGACGCAAAACGCATTGGTCGTGAGATCCAGACGCAATGTAACAAACACTTTGAGCTTCTAGAACTCGAAGTAGACAGTATTTTCAAAACCATCCTTCTTCTGAACAAGAAGAAGTACGCAGCCCTTGTTGTGAAAGAGACAACAGACACGTCCAACTCTATCATCATTCGGTATGAGAAGGAGGTCAAAGGCTTGGACCTTGTTCGGCGAGATTGGTGTGTGATTTCCAAAGTCGTGGGTAACGACATCCTGGATCAAATTCTGTCCGGGAAGGCTCGTGATGAAGTCGTCGACAACATCCATATGTATCTGGAGACTGTAGCTACACGCATACGCTCTGAGCTTGATCCGATCGATCAGTTTGTCATCACCAAGTCCTTGAACAAACAACCGGAACAGTACCCAGACGGAGCCAAGCAGTATCATGTCCAAGTAGCGTTAGCGTTGAAGCAGCAAGGACAGCACATCGGAGTGGGATCCCATATCCCATATGTCTTATGTAAAGTGCAGGACCCCCGCTCTGGTCGCTATGCTTACCATCCAGATGAGGTAAAGCGAGCTGCGGGCAAACTTCCGATCGACTACGAATGGTATCTCGAGTCTCAAATACACCCTCCAGTCAATCGTCTCTGCACCCATATTGAAGGAACATCCAGCATTCAATTGGCGCAGTGTCTTGGTCTAGACACTTCAAAATTCAAAAATCTATCGTCAAACATCGGAACGAACCCGGAAGATGATGAGAATGATTCGATTCCGAGCGTTTTACGAGATGATCAGGAACGATTCAGTCATTGTGTACCTCTTCATCTTACCTGTAAGCAGTGTCATCAATCCTCAAACTTCCCAGGAGTTTTATTTGCATCCGGTGACGACAATGGGGCTGCTAAAACGATGCAAAGCGGATTACTGTGTCCCCAATCGAATTGTCGGGCTGAGTTTTGGGGCTACACGGAGGAAGGATTGTATGGGAACGTTGGCGATGATCTCGCTGCGCTTTTGTCAAACCAACTCCATCTAGCGACACGGGCTGCAGTGCGCCGCTACTATGAAGCTTGGCTTGTCTGCTCCGATGTGACTTGCAAGACCCGCACGCAGAAACAGTCTTTGCGTGGAAATGGGAACACTTGCTCGGCCAGCGGGTGTCAGTCTCTGGTGCACGCAGAATATACAGAGTACGATCTGTACACGCAGCTCAAGTACTTTTCAGCACTCTTTGATCCCGTGCGTGCCATGAAGAAATTACAAGAAGAAGAAGAACGAGCGTTGCCCACAGCGTCCAAGCCAGACGCAAAGTTTATTCTCCCTGAGCGTCATCAACTCCTGCTACAGAAAATGCATAACCAGGCCGAAAAAGTAAGCTTGTTGATTTATCTCTTGATTAACGATGGTGACTAATCTCTTTTACTACAGATAGTTCGCTTGAATGAGTACAATTGGGTCAAGCCGACGCTTTGGCAGACATTATTTACATAGAATCAGAGTCGATCATTTCCTCGCGCAATCATTCGATTCCGATGTTATTGAAGCTGCTTCAAGTTGGAAGTAGACGCAGAATGAGGCAATGTGCTTCCAGCCGAATTGCCACTTGATCCTTCGCTGCTCCACATCCGCTTGGCGAGTGTAATATGGAAGGAAGCTGGACTCACGAGTGATGTTGTGGCATGAGAAATCATTGATTTTGGTGTGAGATCGAATGTGTGTTTTGGGACCATCGACGCAATGGATGGGGCTGAAAATGAGTTGGCTGAGCTCGCCATTTTTGGAATCGAAGATGCCAGATTGTTACTGTCATTCTTGAAGGATCGCAAAATCTGTGTGAAAGATGTTCCGCTCTGTTGTTTGGACAGCTTTCCCTCTTGAATCTTTCGATTTTCCGCTGCTTGTTTGGTTCCCTTCGTCGGCTTGCCTTCCAGTGAGGCTCGAATTGGTTGTTTGTCTGTTTCCTTGAAGATTCTGCCATGTGCTTTTGTACGATGATGATGACTCGGCTCTGCTTCCTGGCAAACAGCTCGTTTTGATTGGCAGGTATCGTCCTTGATGCTTGTATGCTCCAACCCTTCCAAAGTGGACTCGATGGCACTCGGAGTTGAGGCGATTGTGTATCCTTTTTGCCGCTTTGTATGCGTCGATGGCTTTCTCAATCGATCTTTCTCATTTTTATCGGTAGGAGGACTGATGTTCCATTGATCGGTATCTACTTCATTATCGATATCAATCGCCATGGCGTTCGCTGCATCCATTCTGCGAGCAGCACTGACAGAGAGCACCGATATCGCGTCCTGCAAAGCTTGCATCCATTGTTCTTGTCTTCCCCACGTGTCACAAAGAACAATGAAACTTTTATATCCTTTGGTAGCAAACTGTATTCCGTGTGCTCCGCTGCCGGGTCCTTCCGTGAGTCCAAAGCTGTACCACTTGTTCGCGGATGTAGGAATGACCCATTTCACACGAGTTGTCCAGTTTGGATTGTTTAGTGTGTCGCAGTACCAAAGCTTTCCACACTTGCGACATAAGCCAAAGTAAGTAATCGTGAAAGTCAAAGCGTGGAAAGGCATCGGCACAGGGAATTGAATGAACGAATTGACTTTGTTCGGCTCGGGTATTGGAATATGGTCGTGCATCTTATCTTTCTTGAATAGAAACCCTGCGGTAAAATCCTCCGTGTTGTTAACTTTGCAGTAATGATTAGCCGTTCCGGTGAAGAGTGTTTCGAGATATCCTGGCGAGCACATCGCATCACAACCAACTTTTCGTCACATCCAGAACACGTACCTGAATAATCGATATCGCTGACAGGTGATTCCTGTACGTATTCCACTGCAAATTCTTTCACACTCAGACATCCGTCACACAATGGAGCATTTCGCTCGCCTAAAGGCTGTGTCTGGACCAGATTCTGCTTAGCTAGTGTACTTCGAAAGCCTGCCCAGTCTTGATGCTTCCTCGCGTACTCATGTACGACATTTTGGCAGGATACGTGACCGACCTCTCCTGTGTATGCTGGTGTACTACAAAAGAAGACTCAAATTGTCACCATGCTAATAAGATTTCCGGGAAATCACTCACTTTGCAAGTGTGAAGATGCTGTTTGCGATAATAGTCATATGACCTCTATACTGAATGTCTTGGCGCTGAAATGACTTCATGACAAAGTCTAAGATGCTAGTTGTGTCGGAAAACAAGCTGTTGAGAAGAGGGCAGGTTGGAAGGCGTTTTTGATCTGGATCGAGAAGCACACAGCGAATAATATCTGTCAGCTCATGATGCATCAGGCTGTTGTTGGGCTGAACGTCAAAGCATGATAGCAGACAAGGCATCAAATCAGAATTTGCCAAGACACTATCCAGGTGACTGCTTTGCAAGGAAACACAGCGCCGGAAAAATGTGATCAAGTAGAGGAGAACGGATCCTTTTACAGCATTGCTTGCTTTCTCTTCTTTTGCGCTCACAATCGTTCGACAAAGCTGCACAAAACGACCCACTCTCGGAAGCAAACTCAATAATAAGTTACGTTGTGTTTCTTTCACCAAATTCTCAACACCAGTAAAGTCGTGCTTCTTCTTGTGGTAACCCAGTATTTTCATGAGCATCATTACAATCGATAACGCGCCGCCTTCATGTACGGTGAGAACGCACTTCTGTCTTGCTTGACGCTCAATCTCAGAGAAGCCAAGTTCAATCAAGGCTCCAATTGATACATCCGGGCTCTGGAAAACGGTGAGTAAAGTCTTCAGTAAAGCGTTGTGCTGCTGTGGATAGTATTGATCGGTAATAAGCGGTAGTGATTGATCATTGTTGTTTACAAAAGCCGCATGATCTCCCATCATATAAACGCATGGAGGGGATAATATATAATTCATCAGCACACAGATGTTTTCAACTGAATCCCGCTGATATGTGGTGCCCACACCCCAGCTCAGCGTACGTTGCCAGGAACAGAGTCTTTCAAAGGTACATTCAAGAAATTTGCTGGAGCGAATAGAACGTTGTGCCATATCGGACATATCCGAATAGAACAGCCAAACGATCGTGTCACGGATAGAATCTGAGCCAATGTGACACACGATTCGGGGAACTAATGGTTGCCCATCGTCGGCCAAAAATCGTTGTAAGAGCTTTCCAAGTTGATTCTTCAAAATGTATGCGTTTACAACATTGCAGAAAAGCACCAGTATTACATTGTCAAGCGGTCCTGGTTGACACAGAAAGTTGAACAAGGCCTTCAGGTATCCATAAGAGCGCGCTAGATCAAATTCCTCCTCCAATCGTACTTCCTTCATTGTGCCTGATTGAGGGATGCCTGAAAAGTTGGACCGACTATTCTTGACGAAAATTGATCGACCATACCAAGTTGCGATTTCACAGCATATATACTGTGATTTGTATTGACCGTACAGAGTGTCCAGCGGTTCATCAGTCTTTGCAGGAGACGTAAGGAGGCTCAGCACATCGTAGACGATACGGGACTGAAGAATCCATTCGACAGCTTTTGAATCACGAGTAATTTCACGGATCAGACTTTCAACTGAAAACGCGCCTGTACTGGATACCAGCTCGATCAGGTGCTTTATCGAGAGGTCAGGAGCGCTAATAACGTCGTCAAGACGTCGCCGATAGTCTTTAGACGACTCCTGCGTAAGTTGCTCAGCTATGTGACTCCCAGTTTGACCTAAACAGCACACGTACGCTTTCTGCTCGTTCATGCAGATAATCTTCGACTTCGGTGTGTCCTGAATCCCTCGCAAGTATTTCTGCGATCTGACCTTCTCTCTATCGACATAATTTCGGTAATGAGAAGGGATTCGTGTTTGTGATGCTGTACGTACGTCAAGTGCCTGGACGTCAGCCCCAGCATTGACAAGGAGCCGTACACAGCCAAGATGACCAGCACGAGCTGCTTCCATAAGTGCTGTTGTTGCGTTTGGCTTCATATAAAAAATTAGCCATACTCGGAATTGAGACAAAGATTTTTGGTGGTACGCTTTGAATGTCTAATCCTGCGCCGGCTTCAATCAAGGTTGAAACGATCTCATCGTGACCACATCGTGCAGCAGCATGTAGCGCTGTCGTGCCTCGAGTCTAAAACACTTGCGGATCATCAGAATGCACATTGATACTTGAGGATGAAACGTGATCGTACGCGTTGTGTGGAGAGATTCACACGAGCACCTTTGCGGATTAAAAGCTTCAAACACATGAATCGATTGTCACGAGCTGCAATTGTCAACGCCGTCATCCCGTGAATCTACATAATCTCTCAGTGATTATTCCACTCGAGACTATGCTGAGTGGTTACATCTTCCAAGTCGAGACTGGCTCTGTACATCAAAAGCGCACGAGCCGCTTCCAAGTTTCCGATTGAGCATGCCACCATCAGTGGCGATGTCCCATTGGGCTACAAAACAACTCAATGTAGCCACAAACTCATGAGCTTTTTGGCTGGACTCTTTACTTTCTGCTCGTCTAAAGAGATGCCAAATCCATGAAGTAGCTCGATACAGTCAATGTGACCATTCTCAACTGCATCACACAACGCGATTGCTTTTGGTAACCTCTATTGCGCAAAGAATCATAGTAATAATATATCAGCACTGTGGTCAAAACACAAAACCTTGTAGCATTGTGATATAAAAAAGCTGCATCCAGACCTCCAGAACGGCTCCACTTGTATCCGCATAAAGAACATGCTTCAGCAACTCTACTTCTCCAGCTCTTGCAGCAACCGCCACAGCAACATTGAGATCATGGGGGACAACATGCTTGATCGCTTCTTCACTTGACAGTAACTCAATGGTAACTCTGACCGGCTGATCTCTGATGAGGCAATCGGTATGATACTTGGAGAATAATACGATTGGAATTGGAATGGATTGCCTTCCAGACGAATGAAATCCATCAAAAAGAGTCTGAGTTGCCATCGGGTCCTTCTCTTCGCCGTGTTCCAAGAAGATGCAAGCAACTGCACCAGCAGATAACAGCCAACGAACGATGTCAGGAAAATGAAGCCTTCCACCGCGCTCAATGACAGCAATGTTTCCCAAAAGTTGACTTGCATTTCGAAGTTCGCCATCCGCTTTTGGTGGAGATGTGTACACAAGATTAGAGCAGACCTAACGTACTGTTAGACCTTGATTAGGTTACACGCGATACTCGTACCATCCGGGAAACTTTATCATATCTATAGCTGGAGGGTTCTGCAAAGTGATACCCACCATTCTTCCAGGATACGAAGAAAACTCCTTCTGCCCTCGACCTCCCGCCGCGAGAAGATTGTTCATTTCCCATCGAGCATCAACTTGAGGATCTTTTTTGTGAAAAGGTGAAAGGCGGGGCAAATTAAAGCGATATACGGTATATTATGTATCAAGTAAAATACAGTACAGTATTGGGACGACCCGAATATTTTACCACTTTTGAGAATATATTTCTTATATCCGAATACAGTACTGCACAGTCTACCAGTGACTAAATGTTGAAGATTAGCAACATAACGGATATGTATGTTAGTTAGGGTAGTTCGAATAGGCTTAGAATAGTGGTTAAGTGAACTAAGGACCTAAATAAACGTACTTCCGAATGTAAGCGCGCTCTCTCCGTTCGGTTGGTGGTAGCAGGAATCTACAAGTAATGAGCCCAAGCTCACTGGAATTCAGTCATGACTTGCTCAGGGACAACAATTACTTTTATTGGGAATTCAACGCACGTATGCGGTTGGCTAGAAAGAACCTCCTTAATCATATTGAAGGACCGGTAAATGTTAAGGAGGAGGACGCCACAGCGGTCGCAGTATGGAGAGCGAACGACCTGAAGGCATTTTCAATCCTATCAACGACGCTCAGCACTCAATATCAATCAATGATTCGAAACACGACATCAACGAAGCATCTTTGGGATACGCTAAAGGATTTCTTTGTACGGAAAAATTTACACAATCGGATGCATTTGCGACGTCAGCTGCACGATTTTAAAATGGAAAGGGGAAGCAATTTGATGGAACACATGATGAAGTTCGATATAGCATGTCTGCTATCGGAGACGTAATAGCTAAGCAGGAAATGCTCGTGGTACTATTGGGAAGTCTGTCTGAAGACTACGAGCCCATCCCAAGAATCATCTTTAACTTCCCTGGAATCGATTTGATGAGTGCCCGTGAAATGCCTCGACGAGAATGGGACAACGTACAAGAGAAGGAAATAAAAGAGGTTGCGTTGATGGCGACAAGAGAAAAATATCAAAAGACCAAGTCCAATAAACCTCGAGCCACTAGAAATGTCTTCAACGGAAATTGTTTTCACTGTGGGAAGCGTAGACACAAAAAGGACGAATGTTTTCAGCTAAGCAAAGAAAACGAACGTTCGAACCGGAACGATCATGCGTTTATGGCAATCACTGCACAAAACAAGAATGATTGGCTATTGGACAGCGGAGCTAGCTGTCACATGAGCTACGACAAAGCGGAATTTACATCGATGCGTGATCTTGAAAGGCCAGTGAAGATCTCAATTGCGAATGGTACTACGGTTGAAGCCATGCGTACCGGATCTATAGCAGTCAGTCTCAGTAATGGTAAAAACGTCACCATCCATGACGTATTATATGTGCCATATTTGGATCGTAGACTATTGTCAATACCTGCTTTTGTTTCTCGTGGCCTCACAGTTTCTTTTGGCAACAACTGGTGCGAAATTAGCTCAGGATATAAGATGATCATTCGCATCAAGCGAAGCTGGAAAATGTATATACTAAAGGCAGAAACAAGGAAACCAACAGAATATGTGGCATCGTTAAATGAAAGCAATGGAGATTGAGAAATATGGCATGCTCGACTTGGTCATCTTTCACCAGATAACATCAAGCTTCTGCAAAAATGTACTATGGGAGTTCACATGAAAAAATCACCAGATCATGATACGGATGACCACGGCGAAAATGATCTTTGTGCGGGCTTGCCAAAGGAAAGCTCTATGTGAAATCATTCCCCAAGATGAAATTGAAAGAGCCAAAGACAGCGGATATATGCAAATCGTACACAGTGATCTTATGGGGCCGATGAAACATATCTCGGCTGGTGGTTCTAGATTTACATTGACATTCATCGATGACTTCTCACGGTTGGTCACAATCTATTTCTACAATCAAAGTAACAAGTGTTCGAGAATTTTATCCGTTATAAAGCCATGATGGAACGACAAACCAATAGGAGAATCAAATGCATCCGAACGGACAATGGTACGGAATATTTGAACAAACGCTTTACAGAAGAATGTCGACGAAATGGAATAATTCATCAGACTACAGCCCCGTACTCACCGCAGCAGAATGGTTTGGCGGAGAGAATGAACCGAACACTAATGGAACGAGCTCGTGCAATGATGGAGCACAAGAATGTGGACAAGAAATGGTGGGCAGAAGCCATAAATACAGCTGCTTGGATCACAAATCGCTTTTTAAACAGTCTTCAGCCAGACAGGACACCGCTAGAAATTTGTTTTGGATCCACACCTGATCTGAGTCATCGTCGAGTCTTTGGGTCTACTGGCTTTGCGCATATCGACAGGTCGAAGCGATCAAAATTGGATGCGAAAGCGTATCCCTGTTTTTTTTGGGTTACGCAGAAGACTGTAAAGGGTATCGGGTCTATAGTATGTCGACCAAGCAAATTGAAATTTCCCGCACTGTTCGACTTGTGGAACGTTGTACGACCCGTTATATTCAACTCATTGATCCACCCACTGCGATACTTCACAGTCCTGTTCCAGTTGATGGTGACGATCGGCATACAAATGTGTTCATTGGAAATCCGGAACTACAATTCATGGAAATTGATCAGGTTGGACACCCACACCGAGCGGGTCAACTTGCCATTCATGGTAATTCCGACTTAACAACGTTTTCTTTGGAAGCAGTTAGTGCGGATACTTCGCTTATGGATATCGATAACAGCCCCAATGGAGACCAAGTAACACTCCGCCCCGACCAATTAGCGGCACGCTGTCACCGTTCAGCAACCAATATCGTGCCGCAGGGGGGGATGGAGCTGCATACGTTTCCAGATCGCTTTAGCGCTAGTGTTGCTCCGAGGCGTCGACAAAGAACAGTGCAGGAAAGCAATCTCAGCGATGCAATTGTTCCCTACCCTGATGTGACTCTAGTCAATCATGGTGACGACGATAGTCGTGAAACGAAGAGGATGCGTATTATGTCCGAACAAGAGAACGCAGTCATCGAAAACCCTGCAAGGTACGAAGAGGTATTGGAAAGTGGTGACTCAGCTCATTGGAAAAGTGCAATTGCTTTAGAATTTCAATCTCTGGCAGAAAAGCAAACATGGAAAATAGTCAATCTTCCTAACGGTCAAAAAGTAATCGGGTGCAAATGGGTCTTTGCAGTCAAGCGGAATGAACATGGTAAAATCCAACGCTATAAAGCACGAGTGATCGCGCAAGGGTATATACAAACTGCTGGAGTGGACTATACAGACACTTACGCTCCGGTTGCCAGCACCAGTTCGATTCGAGTGCTTCTCAGTTTGTGTGTTCAACTTGGATACAAAATTCATCAGTATGATGTGGACAAGGCATTTCTCAATGGACATTTGAAAGGAGATGTATAAATGTGGCCACCACCGGGATTGAAAACTGAACCGGGGCAGGTATGCAAACTACAAAGGAGTCTCTATGGATTAAAGCAAGCATCCGAAGTATGTTACAAGACCATTTCCAACGTCTTTCTGGATCTCAAGTTTCAGCAGTGCAGATCCGACGCATGCATCTTCGTCCGCCGTAATCAAACCAATTTTGTGTACGTTGCTCTTTATGTCGATGACATGCTGATTTCAGCACAATCGCTTGACGTGATTGAATATATTAGCAATCAGCTTGCAAAGGTATTTACAATGAAGAAATTGGGCATGGCAAAGTTTATTCTGGACATGAAACTATCGTACAACGTAAAGAAGAAGTTGATGCAGTTGTCACAGAAGGCCTGCATCAATCGAATGGTTGAGAGATTCGGCCAACAAAGCTCCACTCTGGTTCATAATCTAACATGTACAAGCCAAAAGCTAATCAAGGCTACAAATGAAGTCGAAAGTATGAATAAAAAGCCGTATCGCTCGTTAATTGGATCCCTCCTCTACATAGCGATGAGTACCAGACCCGATGTGGCATTTGCGGTATGTGAGCTAAGCCGATTCTTGGAGAAGCCATGTCTGGCACATTGGAATGCAGGGATCCGAGTCCTCATATATTTGAGGACAACTTCGGAACTTGGCTTGATATTCAATGGTAGTAATGGAAATCTGGTGATTGAAGCTTACAGTGATTCGGACTGGGGATGCAGTCGCGATGACAGACGTTCAACGTCAGGCATTATGGTCATGGTTAATGGTACTCCAGTGGTATATAAATCCCGACTACAGAAAAGTGTTGCACTTAGTTCAGCCGAAGCCGAATATATGGTTATGTCAATGTGTGTGCAAGAAATACTCTGGGTGAGGCAAATTTTGCTAGAATTGGGACATCCATTTGAAAGACCTATCCAACTATTTGTGATAATCAGAGCGCAATTGCAATCGCAGCAATTGATGGATATCACAGTCGAGCAAAACATATCGACATCCGACATCACTTTATACGTGAGCACGTGAAGGTTGGAAATATCAAATTGGATTACATTACAACAAAACTCCAACTTGCCGATTTCTTAACGAAGGCAATCGCAACAAAACATTTCGAACATCTCATCAAGTTAAGTGGTATAACGCAAAGTTATGTTGAGGGGGAGTGCTGAAGATTAGCAACATAACGGATATGCATGTTTTGCATGTTAGGTAGGGTAGTTTTCGTATAGGCTTAGAATAGCGGTTAAGTGAACTAAGGACCTAAATAAACGTACTTCCGAATATAAGCGTGCTCTCTCCGTTCGGTTGGTGGTAGCAGGAATCTACACTAAACAATTCCCGAATAAATATTACTGTTATACAGGCACCATTCTCATTAGTAACCACCAAATTTGTGTCCAAGAAGTATTAATTTTGGCAAGGAATACAAAATGCTCCGATATAACATTATAGAGGGAGCTAAACTATGAGCTGGCGATCGGTATGTGGTCCGATGTGCAACTTGTGCATGTCGGTCACGAGCTCAAAGATATCTTCGCCAAGTATGCCGGTGTGACGCCAGCAGTTTGCAACTGTGGCTTGTGTCACCGCGCCCCAAGCCTCCTGAGCCCATCGCATCGCCACCAGAATGTTCACATTGAAAAGCTGCTCACTATTAATCTTGACGTTCTCCTTTCCCATTCCATCCACTTGCTCCAGCAGCTCGTCAAGCTTGTCCACCACGTGCGCATTTCTGATCTTGTTCCTCTGGCTTTTGAATGACTGGATGATGCCTGCATCCTGTGGCTGTAAGTGTGCACTAGTATTGGGAGGGAGGAACTGGAGCGTTACGTTGGAGAATTGCTTGCTCACTCGTTGCGGAGACGCGTTGTCGAGCAGGAGGAGCATATGGCTATCCATACCCTGCATCTTCTCGATGAAGTGGGCCAACCAACACCGGAAAAGTGCAGTCGTCGTCCACCCTTGCGCAGTCGTCATCCACCCTTGCGCAGCGTTGGCGTAGTCGAAACCGAGTTTACCCGCCGATTGCGAATTGAAGCACCGAGGTTGCCTCGCTTTCCCGATAAAGAAAAGCGGCATCTTACAGGAGCCGTACGCGTTCGTGTGATCGCCACCGTGAGTCTCTTCTTGATCTCCTTTCGCCTTGAGATGCTCGCATTTGTCACGGAGGTTGAAGGCGCCATGCAGTAAAAATACGCAGATTCATCCATGTTGAAAATGTTGCGAGGGCTGCATTTGCTGGTGATTATTCTTAAAGCCGCACGACCTTCATCGACGTCAGCAGCACGCGCAGACGCAGCCTCTCCGTGTAGACGCCGTGGTTTTAACACATGTCGCTCTTGTAGTTTTTGCAGCCACCCATCCGAGAACACCATGCTCTCGAGCTTCGCATTAGGGACGTAGGCAGCGTCGCGCACGAGACTGCTGCGAATCTTCTCCGCCTTCGCGCGCATCGTCCCCACGTGACCACCGGCATCTGCAGCAGCTCGCAGTGGTTAATCCAGAGCACGAGAGCGTGCTCAAGGGACGGACAGCACACATATTGAATTGTTTTGCGCCCAGAGTTGACGCGCACAGCGTCCTCGGTGACATGCTTCTTAAACAGCATCAGCAGAGTTGCGTGCGACGGGTTCTTTGAAAGGTTGAACGCAGAGCCAGACCATCTACTTAGTGCGCGCAGCAACAGTTTGGGGTACTCACTGTGGCGCTTGCATAGCATCAGTTTCTGCTCCGCTGTCAGCCGTACGCGGGTGGAGGCAGTTGGTATCCTTGTCGCTCTCGTTGTGTCGTGTTTGTTCATGTGTTGGCTTGTGGTGAGCGGATGGCGCCAAAAAAGACTTCAAAAAGCTCGCCAAATGCGACAACTATCGATTTTGGAAGGGTATGTTTTATTATTGGTGGTTACTAATGAGAATGGTGCCTGTACCACTTTGACTTTCCTCATTTAAACAAAAACTTCGTAATATATTTGGCAAAACATCAAAACAGATTGCTTGTTAGCCACTACGGCTAAGAAGACAAAACAAGACTACCAAAGAAGCTTCTGTGTCTACTTAAACAGTATGGCGACCAACGCAGACGACTACGTCCACGAGACCCATAGCTCAGCGGACGAACGCGGTTCAAGTGGCTCTGAGTTGGACGACCAAGAAAGCAACGCTGACGATTTCTTCTTCCGTCGGAAGTATACGTGAAGGCCGACGTCGTCGTCACCTGCTCTGACTATAACGTGAAAGTTGTTCGGGCGTGCGTGGTAAAATCGAGCGATTATCGTCGCTATCGTGTGGCCTGTGCCAACAAGCAATGCGATTTCGTCGTCAATTTTGCTTTCGAAAGAGAATTCAGGCCTCCGACGGAGTTCAACCATCCCACGTGCACCCACACCAAAGTGGACAAGCCTCGTATAAAGCGCGACGAGCACTAAAACCACAATTTCGCAGTCGGAACAAGGTCGTCCGCCAGTTTGTGGTCGATAACGGTAGGAAGGCCAATCCGCGCACACTTCAAGATCTTCTTTCCTCATCTGGCCTTGACTTCAGCTACCACACTTACGCGGACGCCAACGCAATTGTGAATTCCGAGCTGTTTTAGTCGGATCGGCTTCAGTTCCAACTAATCCTTTCTTACATTCACGAGGAGAACACCAGCGTCACCATAGGGCTGACATCGATTTTGACGGCACTAACATACGCCGCGTGGTTGTCGTCTACTGGCAGGGTATACAAGCAACATCTGAATATTCTCATCGCAGGCCTCAACATGGACGGAACGTTTATGAAACACTCGTCGGGCGGTACATTCTTGGTTGCATGTTTTACGGAATAGCAACAATGAGATCCAGATAGTCGCCGTCGCATGGGTATCGGGTGAAACCAAAGAAAATTAATCGTGCTTTCTCTATTACCTGCTGAAAACGATTACAAGACCAGCGTTAATCATCTCTGATCGCGACAAGGGTCTGATTCCAACTCTCAAGCAGGTCGCACCAGGGATTCCACATTTTTCTGTTTGCGTCATTTCATGGAAAACTTTAACAACAAGTTCCGCAATAAGACCCTCCGAAATGCTGGGTGGAAGCTTGAAAAGGCCCTCACTCCCATTGAGCACACCAAACGGGCGGATGAGCTAGCCAAGCTTAATTAAAAGGCGGTTGAGTGGATGGAAGCTGTTGACAAGACAAAGTGGGCGGCGGCTTACAGTCCATGCGCTCGCTTTGGTACGATGACCAGCAGCAACGTCGAGTCGGTCAATAAGGCTCTCATGGCTGCTCGAGAGGAAGCACTACTCGACTGCCTCATGACCATCGAGAAGTATGTAAGTGGTAAGTGGGTCAAGTGGGTCAAAGTGGGCCAATTGCACCGGCAAGATGACCAAGTGGGGTCAGCTGACCGACTACGCTGAAAAAAACTTTGTTGGCAAACGCCTCGCCCGCGGTTTTGACGGAATGGAGGTCTTCTCCCAGTGCTCGTCGTCGTTCAACGTTAAGGTAAAAAGAGATGGTCCGCTCTCGACAGAGTACGCAATCGATCGGGACAAGGCATCCGACCCATGCTCTTGTGGATACTTCCAGTACATGGACGCTCCGTGCGTCCATGTGGTTGCATCGCTCAAGCACATCAACAATCTGAGCATCCTGCATGAATATATTGGCACGTCGTGGACAACGGCCGTATACAAGCAGGCCTACAATCATTTCTTGAAGATGCTTCCGACGGTTACGGAGGATGAGCTCCTCCACTTCGAGCATCATCAGCCGCCGTCAGTCCCGCAGAAGCGAGGTCGGCCGAAGGAAAGAAAACTGAGAATCTAATCGCAGCCGGCGAGCCTGGCGTTAAGCAAAAAATCGGCTTACACGTGTTCGGCGTGCGGGTGCATGGGCCACAACAAGCGGTCGTGCAGCAAGTAATGAGATGGTAGATTTTTCGGATAATTCAAATGTTCTTAGTAGAATATACGGATTTTTTTGCAAATATAAATGAAAATTACCATTTGATATAAATACGGGATATATTTTGCGGCTTTTAGATAAAGTGGTATAAAATCGGGAATTATTTAGTCACTGGTAGATTATTCGGATATATTTTTAAAAGTGGTAGAATTTTCGGGGTGTCTCAACAAAATATCCCAGAGTTATAAATAGATAAAAGAAGGGAACCGTTTAAAATTCCTCAGTTTTCCCTCGGTTTTTTATCAGTTTCCCTCGGTTCCTGAATAAATCCCTCAGTTTTCCCTCCTTTTCTGATAAACTCCCACACTTTACGCTTAATTTTTCCTATATCATCCCACCGTTTCCCGTATAATTTTGTGAAAATGTCTCATCCTACGATTACTGCTCAATTAATGCCGTAAACGGCCTTATGATGCTGCTGATTGATTGATACTACCTCGGACGGAGAACGCCATCACTCTCCACTCAGTAGAAATGAATTCTCTAGAGCCTCCTCAGCAGGTATCATTCAGCACCTTTGAAGATGCGAAAGCCGCTATCGATGAAAACGCACTTCAGCAAGGCTACGCCGTTCGCGTTCTGCGAACCATGAAAGTAGGAAACCGAATAAATGGAGAGTAAAAGGTCAGGAACTACAGTGCTCACATTCTGGCATCCTCCTAGCATCCCGACAACAAGCAAAAGTTATAGTCGGAAGACCAAATATTGTTTTCTCGCATACATTCATCGCAAAAGCGCTATCGCAACCGCCACAATCACATGGGTAGTTGTAATCAAATGCCCAAATCACAACCATGAAGCTTTCGAACACCCCTCCGCTCACCCTAAAGGAAGAACCTTGACACCAGAAGAATTTTATCAAGCAGGCATCCCACCCAGCCGTATACTAACAGCTCTACAACAACAAAACGAGCACATGAACGCCC
Source organism: Albugo laibachii (assembly GCA_902706625.1). NCBI lineage: Eukaryota > Oomycota > Peronosporomycetes > Albuginales > Albuginaceae > Albugo > Albugo laibachii. Next base: position 13,086 of record CACSLJ010000037.1, on the reverse strand, counting down.
TTCCACAGGACATTTACAACTTGCGTCCCGTTCACAGAGCTGTCATGCTTGCTGGGCGTACACCGTTGCAAACTCTTTTAGACGGTCTTGCAAGTACTGCGGGTGCAAATTATTTTGTGCGACAGCATCCTGAGACAAAGGAGCTGATTCATCTTTTCATTTTGTCTCCCTCTGTCGGGCAGATTTGCCAAGAGTGCAGCCGCGGTAAAATTTGGCTCATTGATGCGACATACACAACAAATTGCTATGGTCTCCCTTTGCTGCGTGTGGCTGGACTGACACCAATAAACTCGAACTTTACTTTGTGCTATTGTTTTATGCGGAATGAGACATTAGCAGACTACCGCTGATCCATGAGCAATCTCAGCGAAGTCTTCCAAGATTTCGGAATTGACCATCAACATCAAACTCTCACATTTATTACAGACCGAGACCTGGCGCTGATGACTCTCCAAAATATTTCCAAATTCTGGTACATTGCTTTGCAGGTGGCATATCAGCAAGAATATTTTGGCAAAGCACAGGACGTCATTTCCTTCACAGGAATCTTTTAAACAGTTTACTCTCGCTTGGAATGTGCTGGTAAATTCCACCACCAAGGTCAAATATACAGTGAATGTCGAGGAGATGCGGATTGCAATTCCATTATGTGTGATGAGCTATTTGGAATCAACATGGCTGATTCATAAAGATAAATTCGTCACTGCATGGATAAGTAACATTCTACATTTCGGCCATACTACAACTACACGTGTTGAGAGTGCTCATGCTGCCCTAAAAAAATGGATCGGGGTATCGACTGGTTAGTAGTGCGTCTGCTAATGATTTAAGGTCTCATGCTGATTATTTCTTGTTACTCAGGTGATTTATTGTCTGTGAGTATGGCCATTGAACTTGCCTGTGGTCGACAGCTGGCAATAGTCCGACAGCAGAATTCCAAGGATTGTGCCGTCAGCAATTTACGGATTGGGCTGATGTTTCCGAAAGTCATGAGGAAAATTTCAATGGTAGGTTTACGCGCTGCCTATGGAGAGTATGAGCAGCGCATGAATACGACAGACTGCCATGGAAACGTTCCCTAGAGGAAAATGGGACATCCTTGCTCTCATGCATTTCGAATTCGCGGAAATTAATCCTCGAAATCGCTGACTTTGATACGCATTGGTGGTTGCACTCCCTTGTGTACATCCATGCTACGGACGAAACAAGTTCATTTGCAAATGTACTAAAAAGAATTTAAGACAACTATGAAAGTGAAATTTCTTCACATCGTAGACAAAGAATTCATCAGTATCTGCTCGCACTTCCAGCAGAGCTGGACATTCGTGATCCTGTTCATATGCAAGGGCGTGGAAGACCATCTGGGTTAACTGCAAGGCTTCCTTCAGAGTTTGAGCACGTCATAGCTCAAACAGAAGCGTTAAAGAAACCGCGAAGAAGAAGTTGCCGCGTATGACATGGGCTGGGACACAATGCAAGGACGTGTAGAGTGTCGTTACTAGAAAGAGTATGAGATAATCACGATAAGGCAATAGTTTTCGAAAACTAATGCAATAAGTTTCGATTCATTAGAAAAGAACGAGGTTGATTGTTACGACTTGCATCATCCTACTTGAAGCGATATGTTACAGCATGCTTGGGTTGATTTGATGTTCAATTATAGCATGATATGAGCCATTCAGTATCATTAGAAGCCACTGAACGGCGTTAATCAACCTCGCTATCGTAGGTTGAGAAATGGATTAAAAACCGAGGGAAAACTGAGGGATTTTTAACGGTTCCCTAAAAGAAATATCCCAATATTGATTGAGCCTAACATAATATTACCAGTGAGTAATTTTGAAACGCAAACTATGTCGACAATATCAAGAAGTAGTAGCTCTTCATCACTATCCTCCAGCTTATCGTATTCTTCAGATACGATCGAGGATGGAAAAAGCCTTATGTATGCCCAACGATTCTTTGATTCTCTAGAATACACTGATAGGGAATCTATTCAGCTGTCAGTAATCAATTTTCATCATGATATTCATCGTTCGTTTAGGACAACTCGAAGTGATGATAGGCGACTCAAAGCAGTATGTGAATTTTCAGACTGTTTGCTTGAAGAATATTTTTCTTATGGCAAAAAATATGGACATCCAACTAAGATTATTCGTCATCCATGCACCCTTTCAGACGCTAATGGAAATTCAAGTCGTGTTGTCAAGCCATTATGGACAGCTAGAGACCTAGTGCAGCATATTGACATTCGAAATCTTTTTCATCAGCATAAACGGTCAGTTACACCAACGATGATAATGAATGTTGTCTCAAGTCAAGGGAATCAAACGTCGCTGATGAATTGTGCTGATGCATGCATGAAATTGAAACTAGAGCTCTTCGGCGATGATATCCAGCAATATCGACTGTTACCTGATTCTACTTCCAAATTACGACAGAATGGTCATGACGTGATATTGGAAATGGAAGACAAACAATTCACTCGAATAAAAATTGTATTCCGCGAAGGGAAACAAGTGTTCAGGTCATACGCACAACGTGGACTATGTACCGATGGTACATTTCATAAAAATGTGAGCGGATGCATTCTTTTAGTAGCATGTGTGTTGAATGGGAACCAGCCAATACAAATTGTATACGTGGCCATTGTTTCTGTTGAAAATGAAGCTAATTGGAGGTTCTTTCTTCGGGATATGGGCGTGATACTTCCAGTGAAGCCTAGATTTATTTTATCAGGCAGAGAAAAAGGGTTGATTCCTGCTGTCAGTTCTGTGAGCGAAAGGGTTGATTCCTGCTGTCAGTTCTGTTTATCTCAGCACATATCACTTCTACTGATTTCGCCATTTGATGGAGAATTTCAACAAGAAGTTTCGATCTGTTGAATTGAAGAATGAAGCATGGGGATTAGCGAAGACCACTTCAAGGGCTGAATACGCCCAGAAAGCTGAGCATTTAAATCAAATCAATCCTGCAGCGTGAAAGTGGCTGCAGGATGTTGGTGTTGAGAAATGGTCACTAGCGCATAGTCCATGCCCAAGGTATGGCCAGTTAACATCCAACAGCGTTGAGTCTGTCAATAGTTCATTGCGAAAGATTCGCAAGCTACTCATTTTAGATTTCCTTATGACAATTGAGTGGCACGTTGGTAGTAAATCGTCAAAAAATGGTAAAAAGCATTACGAGTGGAATGCTGTGTCCAATACATGAACAGCCAGGTCGAGAAATTGTTGCGTGATCCAGTATTTAGCAGCATTACCAGCTATACAGCAACATCATTTCTGGTTCATTGTGTTTATACTCCTGGCTCACTTCCCAAGGATTTTCGAGTTCAGCTCGGAGCTAATGGCTATTCTTGTGGGTATCCAAATGATATGAAAGCACCATATCTTCATCTGTTAACTCTGCCTTCAACATGAGAGCTATCTTGCTGAAGCACAAAGTCTTTATGGATGGGTTTGGAGGACTTCTACTTTTGCAGAAGCATACAGCAGTGTTTATAGAGTAGAATGGCAACCACTAGTCACAAAGGATATGCTGATTGAAAGTGATTGCACTGCAATTGTTGTGAAGCAACGCGCAGGTAGACCAAAGAAGAAGCGTCGAAGTGAATCTCAAATGAGTACACGCAATCTAACTGCTTCCTATAAATGCAGTTTGTGTGGAGGAAGGGGTATAACAGAAGACGCTGCCCCGACAAGAACAATGACTGTAGGTCAATAACTATATAGTACATAATGAGATGAATATAAGGCATTTGTATCGACACAAAAACCCTTCGAACCAAATCATTATCCCGATTGGGATATTTCTTTTATATATTTTATGATTTTGGGATATTTTGTTTCATTATTTTTGATTTTGGGATATTTTGTTTAATTTTCACAAAAGCTGGGATATTTTGTTATAAACCCTTTAAACAAACCGTGTCACGTTTTGGTCAAATTTTCAAAGCGTGTCACCTTTTGGAATATTCCCTTCTAAATAAATAGGCCAAATCATCGAAAATCGTTCCTGTGATGTTGGTATGTACAGTAGCTTATGTACAAGCAGTAGTAGAGTTCTCATCCAAACTTCCCAAAGGAGACTCTCACCTGGCTTCGCTACTGTTTAGTGCTCTCAAACTCACAAGAAAAAATCTCCTTCCCTTGAATTATTCTAGACCTGGTAGTAAAGCTTGGGGTACTGAGGGGGTCGAATGTTGCAGTGCTAAAAGAAGCTGGTAGTGGTTGATGTTAGACAATTTCCCAGGCGTCATTGCACATTTCCTCTTTTGAATCATGCGGATTTTCTCTAATCACAATGCGAACTTGTTGATGTAAACTCCGACAATAGTAATCTATGGAAGGAAATACATATCAGAACACACGAATGAATTTTAGATGTCTTGTCTGGATGCATGCAAATAACCTCGAAAGCATAGGGGTGTCTTCCAACTGTGTGTTTGCAGAGCAAGTGTCTTAAGACACATGAACAATTCTATTTTGCATCAATATTTTGACCATTTTGCTTTCTATAGATGAAGCCTCATCCATCATCATCAATAACTTTTGACGGCAGTGATGTTCAAACAAGCAAGATTCTACACATGAAAAACAGAGTGGCTAAGATGTATGAATGCGAATACGATAAGGCGATGCTACGAAAGAATTTGCGGAAGAACATCAAAGCAGAGGGGCTCATGGGTTAGTATATATTCTGTCAAATGGCAGGATGTGATCAGATGAGCATGGAGAATCTCCTTTTGTGATGACATTTGAAGGAGATTCGTTTCGTGGATGTTATATCACCCAGACTATCTAGGGTTTCTTTGAATGTCCTTGTACGGCCTACTATGAGATTCTATGTCATCTGTGGAATGTGTGGTGGTGTGCTCGCTTTGAGAGTAGTCCTCTGCATCGCTTTCACATAGCGATCAGATCGGGGGCCTTCGTCCTTTCCTTTTCTCGCTCGATTAGAACGAACATAGAAGACTACATGAACGACTCAAAACATTTATCTACTCCGAGCGTTATTCACCATATGTGCGCAATGGGCGCAGAAGTGCTGATGCTCATTTACAGGCAGAAACGAAATCTGGAGACAAGACCCGACTAACGGCACGAGAAATATGCTTGTCTTCGATTACCCGTACTTGTGATTACTGCGGACGTCGTTGATACGCACAATCGTGATCACTTTCTCTTTTATGCAGACTGTGTTGTGACCTTTATCAACTTACACGTGCTTCTTACTACAATACCTCCCATGAATCATTTTACCATGTCTTGTTCTGCATTGGTCGTCCAAACTGCTACCGAATTCTGTACATTGACTCCACCCATCTTGTTCATTTTGTTGTGGTAAATTCTAAACTGAGTCGTTTTCTTTCTCCGTTTCATACTTTGTGATCTCCTTCTGTCTAAAATTGACGACATCAAGCAAGCACTATAAAATACTATATGAATTGGCAGACACTCACCGAAAATGCCTGGAGCGAGGTGGTAGAATGCTGCCGGTAATTCATCCATTCCAGGTGAGGAGGGGCAACGCATGCGCTTGATTTCTCCCTCCAATTCCTGCTGCGTCAAAGGGGCGAATAAGGACACCTCGTCGGTGGTGTATAATATTTTCGTAGTAGAGTGAATAAGGCCTGCTTGTTTCGGTGCGCAAGGACGTGAATGAGGTCCGGCTGAACTGGATGGATCCCCCATGATACCACCCCATTGGTCGGTGAACTGAAGGGTGATATCGAGTGGATGCGTGGAGGTGGCCAGTCGGAATTAGAACTTCTTCCAAAGGCACCCGATGGCATGTCGAGTCAATTGGTTGAAAAAGTGCCTCCATACTTCTCTTTCCGGGAGGTTAGGACGATTGCGCCATGTGCTTCATGTGGTAGTCGAACATGGGCTCTTGATTGTTTTTGGATGAGCTCTTCACTCTTTCGTGATAAAATCGAAGGACTGCTTCGTGGATCGTCCTGTCGTGCAATGAGTTCAATGCCCGGAACGCCGATGCCGCTTCGTCCAGGTCCGGTTGGGCCCGTACGAGGTCGTTATCTTCTTGCAACTAACGTTGCCAATCCATTCCGGGGCGAGAGGAAGAACAAATCGTGTCCAAAATGAGATCCGCATCCACTGCGCTCGTGTCTTTGATCACTGGATAGTCAAATAGTATTAGTGGACATTTGCAATAACCACGAACTTGAAGCTGGGACGGATTGGCAAAGGCAAGAATGTGGGCCAGGTGATCCCCCGTGTGCGACAGTGGAACATATTTGAAATCCCTCGATATTGAACGGAAGAGAGATTCCGACAGAATGATGTAGGCTAGTCGGTTTTTCCTTGGATGAGGGCCAGTAAAGATACGCTTGTCGGGGTGGTGTAGACGACAAGCGTCAAGAACACCCAAATTGAAAAGCCATTCCAAACAAGATATCAACTGGGCTCGTGTCGATAGACACCACTGGAACAATCCAGGCTGGGGCACAAGGCTGTGTGTTAAGATCCCGTCAATCGATATGAGTCGCTGTTTGTTCGAAAGAACCGTTCGAAAGCTGGTCAAAAAAGGGTTTCCGCCCCGTTGATTCCACCGGAGCGTACCCGCTGTGTATGTACACTGGAGCTCCAAGTATCGTCAGCCGGGCAGCCAAATAACGGTCGGGAAAGGAGATAGTGCTGAGCGCTTCAGCAGTCTCAGATCCTGGAAATATGTTGCGAATAATTGTCATAACACCGTTTACCTTTGCCCGAAAGGGGTGGGAGTGAAGACTATTCGTATCACTGACAAAAGGTTTTCTTTGGAAAGTTGAAGTCATGTGAAAACAAAAAGTCTCCATGTGCCGAGGATCGTGAAAGCGAGTGTCTTGAACGCAGAAAATTGTGTATTTCGAAACGATATTCTGAATAAAAAGATGACCGTTCTGTTCCAAATCGTTGGTGTTGACAGAAAGAATGCTCTTGCTGTTCCACGTGAATTCAGACGGTGAGTTTATTAGAACGACAGGCTTTTGTGTTTTAGTGCTGATATGAAACTGATATTTATATGTATTTCCTAGGCTATACTGTCCACTACTTTACCTACAAATGTCGCGTCAGTGTACCCACACCACGGTCGTTAAGTGACGTCATAGTAGCGGGCCATTGCACTTGGCGGAGCACGTCCAATGTCACGTGTACCACTTTCCATCACCTTACAACAGAGTTGCCCTGAGTAGGATGGACCAAGAGAGCCGGCAACCAGCGTCTACCGGCCACCTCCGTCAACTGGAGGACGGATGCTTCTTCAGGAAGGAAGGTTGTCGACATGTGGAGCACTAACAAGTCGTCGAACAACTGAGTATCCCAGTGCGCATCAACCCATCCACTGAGAATCAAGTTGCCGGGAGGAGAGCGCAAAAACTGTATCAATACATTGGTTGGAAGCAACCGACAGTAATGTGCCGGGATCCAAATCACTGGTTTACCAGTGAGATACTGAATCCAGTGGTCACTAGTGAAGCGTTTTGGTGCAGTGCACATCAGCATTAATTCAAAAGACGCGAGAAGTCGTGTTGCACGTTGCAAGATATCCATAGACGGGGAATTGCACTACCAGTGGGCGACTGAAGCGATTAATTCTTGGCGCTTTGTTGGAACTTTTCCACCAATTCGCTTCGATCATTTGGTAATTAATGATGTCTCAGAGGAAGGCTCGAACACCGTAAGAACACGATTGATCATGTAGACTTGCACTGCGTCTGAAAATTGCGCAGCATTGCTTCGCATACTGCTGTGGAGCACGCCGTGCAGAGCAATCACATGCGCGGAGAGAGGTTTGACAAGATTATCTCCGCTGCAGGTAGAACGGACAAATCATTCCGCCTTAGAAACTTGAATTTCCTCTCGGAGGAGTTTGTCCATCACGGTCGGAAGTGTGGCCGTTCGGATATCTTCGAAAAGAAAGTCCACCACTTCTCCAACGCGAGTGGGCTGCTCGTCCTTTGTGATGCGCGTGTGATTTTTCGTGAGAAAATGAACTGCTTCTTTCGATACAGCCACGGATGTAGGTGTCTCTATCCTGGACGGCACGACGTGATATCACGGTCTAAACTTCACCCGTGTCGTGACGTCAATTGTTCTATACTCCACGTCGATAGATTGGAGCACGTCGAAGTGATTACTGTTTGCAAGGCCCTTCAAATGTCGGGATGGGCTTTGCTAATCAAGCTTTTGGAATTGTAGCTCGAGCAGTTCCGTTTATTACCAGGGCGAACGAACGTCCAAGATTGACTCTCTTTGACCCGAGCGACTTTTTCGGAAGGAGATTCTGCTGCGGTCGTAGCCGGATAAATATTCGTGTCCGCCGTAGACGTTGATGATGAATCCGGTGGAGACCGCGGAGAGCTCCTTTTGTCTTCGAAATGCTCCAGATGAACCTGCAGCTATTGGTGTTTCAGTTGCAGGGCTTTTCTCACTGCCTAAGGACCTCGAGAAAGGCACGTTGGATGGGTGTTTGTTACGATTTGTCGCCAATTGGGCTGTACCAGTCGATGTAGGAGGCGGCTGATGCGATTTGGGAGTTTTCACTGGTAGCGGTAAGCAGTACGGACTGCGCTGACCCATCCTTAGCCGGAATCGGATCTCCTTTACCACGAGCCAGATAGTATCATCCATAAATACAGAGCTGCCCGCAGAACTTTCCCGATACGAGCAGAGGTGCCGGGCAGGAGGTGGAGCGAAAATACACTCGATAATTGGACATTGCTAGTCGTTGGGAACCCACTGCTTCTCGATAATTCTGATATAGAATATCGTATCCAAGACTATGCAACGCGAAGATAATTGTTGATGTCGATATTTCCTGTCCAAAGCCGAAAATGTCCACAAATAGCGTGATCCGAGAATCAAACTATCGGAACGAGTACTGGTTACCAAGAAGGGTAGCTGTTTCGTTGGCCAACAGCTGACAGACGTCTTCCGATGTGACTAGAAGTCGGAGGTTGCCACCAGGAAGTTTGTCCACATGATCAATTTACCGGCGTTTAAAAGCTCCCCGACGATATTGTTGCCGTGATCGCAAGCGAACGATTGGATAAGAGCTGGAGGCGAGCGGATGAACGACTGACCAGTCTCCAACCCAACAGAAAACCGTGCAGCTGGGATCACAAACGGTTTTGCTGCTGTTAAGTGAGCAGACAACACGTCCCAACTCGGACGAACCTCCTCGAAAAGGCGGTCGATTGCATTTAAATCCGAAGCTATAGGCTTGGGCAGTTCAGCCTTCCCTTTGGCTTTTGTAGAAGCCTTATCATTGCTGATCTCTTCGTGACCCTTAATGATATCCGCCAAAATTGGCCGGGTAGCTTTCGTGATCGGTGCGTTGAAAGTTGGAGGCGACGAGGAGGACGCGTTCGTGTCATCAACCTAAATCGGCGCTGGGTGGAGTAGCAGGAGTGGGACTCGAGGTAGGGTCCACGTCCATACGTTCTTGGAAGGTGGTGATAGAGGGTCCGGCGAATCGGATTGGTCGGTCGCCGTATTCGAAGTGACAACGGCAGGGCATAATGATGCAGTTTTTGTAATATCGGCCGACAATGACGCTGGGGAAGCTGGAAATGTCGATAGAAACCATTGCTTGCGACAGGAACGTTGGAAAATCCTTGTGCTGAGTTTGCGAGGTTTGTTGGGTAGTATTCTGTTTGCGACGTACGTAGTAGCCGGCAAGTTGAGCAGCGTGGTGGTTACTCATGAGAATGGTGCCTTTACTCCCAGAAATGATCAATCACAGTGATACTGACATTGTTCTTGTCCTATTGGCATCTCATCTCTCTCTAGTGCCCTCAAATGGAAAGTAGCAGTGTGAGGAGAGCATGAACAACAATGCTTTTTAGTCACTATCTCAGACAAGACTAAGTATTCAGCTATTTGAAGGGATTGCGAGCATTATCAATAGTTAGATGCGGTGACACTCGCTTGATCGCGTTTCGATTGCGCAAAAGAAAGCGCTTCATAGTGCTCTTGTACATGGATGACACGCTTTCTTTAGAATTCGGCATTGGTGGCTACGGCGTCAAATTGATGATGCTGCCCGCAGCAAACTACTCGTCGTTATTTGTGACGACTTCGACAATGGAGTGGCATGGCAAGCTGGCGACAGCCAGCTCGACCTCAGTGATCGTGAAAATTCCAGTATGGCGCAGTGAGCACTCGCGAACGTGCTGCGATCGATGAGCCACAGCACGATTATGAGTACTACAGCTCGTTCTCGAATATACTTGCGATCAACCGAATGTTCTTGTCCTTACCTGTTGTGCTATTCTCGAATGATCGCTTGTCCAAACTACTCCATCCGTAGGAAAGCGCGCACCACATGTTGTGGTTCGTTTCGCATGCAAAACAATTTTTCCCAAATCCGATAAAAGATTACAGATCAATCACGTACTGAAAGCGCGAATTGAGGTAGTCGTTGTCACTTTGATTCCTCCTAATGATGAAGCACGCGCCGTAAGAGCACGCCGGACGATCTCGATGCTCATGCTGATGTGTAACTCGTATCGAGAAGCTCGACCATTTTATACAGTTTGCAGTTGTTTGCTAGGTGCTTCGCGAGTAATTTGATGTGCGCGTCCATGATCTTGCGATGGCGAACCTGCTTCACTTGGAGAAGGTGCCGTCCGGCTTCCGCTATTGTGCGCGTGGGCAACCCATCTCCAAGAAGGGTGTTGTTTATGACTTTGTGGGTGGCGAAGAAAGTCTAGTCGACGCCGTCTCACGCTGCGTCCAGAACGCGCTGAATGGATTTTGGCGTGTGCTTGAACCTGGGCAATTTCGTTAGTGACGGCGATTGTCATGGTCACCTGAGCGAGGAGGCGCGGTAATGTTGCAAGGACTGATTAAGATGGCTTTTTGACTGGTTGGATTGTCGATGAAGCTCTGTTTTGTCTTGACTATAACGCCGGCTCTGTATATGGTACCCGCTGTGTACCTGTTGAATGGACCTAGAGATAAGTATGCGTTTTTATAGTCGCCCCTAGGGCGGTTACCGTGTGAGCAATGCAAAAAAAGAAAATAAACACAGTTTGCCAATCACGGCCTACCAATCACGCCTTTTCGCGCACCTTCCAACAGTACCACTACTGTACTGCGAATCTGTGTTTTACCGAAATGGTGGTCAAGACAAACGATTGGAAGGAGGTTGAGGAAACCACGCTATTGTGAGCGTAGATTTCAATCACGCAGGGCCCCATCACAGGCGAAAAGTAGCGAGAAGCAAATTTTTAGGTTTGAGTGCATGCCGAGTTTCGGCGCACCTTCCAAGTTTGTTTGATGACGTTCGGAATAAGACGCCTGCAATAACCGCTGACAGCTCCTTAAAAAAGCATCATTCAAGTTCTCAGGCTGTTAGTCAGCTATCCAGAGGCTGAATGACAGAGGCACAACCATCACACAAAAGCTGGCTGATGAGCACACACTATTTCAAGGTCGCTGCGAAAGGAATGGCATAAATGGATAGATCCTACCAATCCAGCAAAGTACCTCTGCTAATGACAACATACGTCACTCTTGTATCACAAACTTTTGCTGATGTAGGCAGGAGAGCCACAAATGCAGCCGACCCGTTGAAAGCGAGTCTCAAACACAAATCTCGATTCCTTCCAGGAGATCAAACGACGCAGCGCCCAGCAAGAACAGTCTCGGCCGCCCAATTGGTCGTCATGAGGTGAAGCACCAGGTACCGTCATTTATTCTTGGCCTTAAGTCGGCATGACCTTATCAGTCTCGGTACTGGGATTGTAGCATTCCGAACGCTCGCTCGACATCTGTTCTCTCCGATTCTTATGCTTCAGCAAAAAATGGTGACTTACAAGTGAGCATCAATTTGATAAAGATTGCAATTTTGTTCATACCTTTTTCTTCTTCTCTTAATATTGCAGATTGTCTGACTAGCATTGCCCTTGGCGGGTAGATCCCCTTTAGAAGGTAGTAGATCATCGAGTACTGCTTGTCTATGATTCGGTAGGATATCAAAGGAGACCTTTAGTCCGTGCGATCCGTAAATAAATGCGATCGAACGAGGAAGTTGATGCTGCTGTGACGGCGCGGCATGCGGAAAAAAAAGGAGCCACATACAGCCCTCATAGTGTGTGACAGCTTTTAGTACGGTCGCCGGTGTCTTCTCGTTGCCGGTAAATGCCCCTCGCAGTCTTTAGTGCGATTAACCCAGTGCCAGCGCATGCTTTCCAAGATGCTCGGCATTCCAAGAAGGCCTCGAGCTTCTCCAATTTTCACCCCATGCAAAAATATTTCTCACCGAGCGAGTGGACCACAAAAACGCAGAGCCGTTACAAACTCTCAATTGCGTTTGTTTCCACCATTCAGACATCGTCAATAAAGTCTATTGGTGTTCCGTACGAGCTAGCAGATTGGGCTTATCGCCTTCTGAAGATTGAAGAGACCTAGATGATTAACAGCGTCTGGCTTCTGGATAAAGTTTGCGTCGAGTGGTGAAATGCCGCCCACCTCATGCGAGAATACCCAGTGTTTCAGCCGAAAACCCACCCGAAACGCTCGTCAGAGAACACTAGACACCCGACGAATATTCAGCAATGATGCAGTTGTGACTTTCTCGGTGGTTTCTTTATTGGTTCGGGCGCCTTCTGGACGTTTGTCTCCGTGTTTCTTCGAGCGCCTGATTTTGCCTGTCACTGCGACCACTGCCGAGTACAGTACGAAATCCGCTAACGCAAGTCTTCGTTTTCGTCATCAAATAGCGTAAAAGCTGCATCGTAGATGAGCGCGCGCGTCCATCGCAAGATGTTGTGATTTTGAAAAAAGATAGGTCTCTCGGACAGAAAATCTTGGATAGCTATAGAGAGACAAATGAAAAAACCTCATCAGGTGGACAGTCGGCTTTTGGTCAAAGTTAAAATATATTTTGCCACATTACTCTAATATTTTAGAGACAACATTCATCTGTGATTGGATCAACACAATGGCAGCATTTTACTGAATGCGAAAGTCTATCTCATCACATCGACTTTGGGTTTATTCTTCGTATCGCTCCTGACGGTTCGTTCAGCTTGGAAGATGCTCCTTTCAAACTCACGTATGAAATGGTCGAAGTGAT
>CACSLJ010000036.1:0-137019 GCA_902706625.1 Albugo laibachii | reverse complement strand
ATGTCTTGGAGAGATACTCCACAGCGTTTTCGTAACGTACGCTCCATGTAATTTGAAATTCTTTCCAATTATCTTCGAATTTCTCGATTGTGTTTGAGTATGCCACTTGTAAAGCAATGATGTAGATATTAGATGAAGTACCCGATCTTGAACAGCAAATAGCACATTACAGTTCTCCCGCCATTAGAAAACGCTTTCCACTCCTCATTGTTCTTTCCAGCAAAGTGAGGCTTGCATTTGGCGACAACATTCTTCTCAATATGCGAAATGCAAAGTAATATGGATGCCGAAGTAAATGTGATCTGTAAAGCGTCCATAAGAGCAAGCTCAAGATCGATGACGAATACTTTAGGAAGATGATTATCTTGTAACAATCTTCGGACAAAGTTGATGGCAATGATGTACGAGTTTTTATCCTCGTTTTTCATGAACACAAAAGCTGCCGAGAACGTGGAATAGAGCATCGTGTTTCCAGCAGCGTGGAGCAAGGGAAATCGCGTCTTGCTTGACTTGTACGTGCAATCAGCCAATAGTACATCGCATTTGTTCCGCAAAAGATCCATTTTTTGGATGAACGAAGAACAGATGTGCGATGTTTCCATCAATGTTTTTCTGAACATCTATTTCGAATCCAGATTTCATAAAGTTGCATACAATGTATCCATGGGAGTCTGTCCATCGAGTTTCATAATTGCATACTTCTGTTTCAAATTCCAGAGATTTCGCTTCGGAATTTTCAATTGCGGATCTCTTTCTCGCATTATGGTTTGTATGTGCCTGGCTTTCAGACCAGACTGGAATAGTCCAGCAATTTCCTCCTGATGATTCTCTCAAATACGCATGTGGATTGAATTAGCGTTCTTGAACGTGGAAGGCTCGTGATTATGCTCGTTGCCGGTTACTGTAAAAGACCAAATTCTGTCTACAATTTTTTGAATGAGATTTGGTACCGGGAACGTTAATAATATGGTTCAAAGCTTTATCTTTTTCTTGTCGTCCGGTTCCCTGAAAGGACAATCAACAAGAACGCTGCCTTTACCCTTTCGCATTCTGGCTTCTTCTGCAATCCCGTGACGATTTTGATCAACACCTCCACGATCACAGTTGTAGTGAACAACTTGTCATCCATATCGTAGCTTGTATGAAGACTCAGTAACAACTGCATAGCCTTTTATAGCACCTTCAATGTTTACATTCTTCTCCATGGACGCTCTCGCAGAAAAACGCTCATTTTCCTGCTGCTCAACGTTCATGCCAGCAACATTCATATCAGTAACTGTTAGGCAAAAATTTATACAGGCACCATTCTCATTAGTAGCCAGCAAATTTTGGTCCAGAATATATTTATTTAGGCAGGAAATGCAAACGCACAGGTATACGCGCCGCGGTTTCGGCCCATGTCGCTCCTGTACTTTCTGGATCCACCCATCCGAGAAAACCATGCGCTCCAGCTTCGAGTTGGAAACGTAGCAGCGTCGCACACGAGAGTGCTTCGAATCTTCTCCGGCTTCGAGCGCATCGTCTCCCACGTGACCAGCGGCATCTACAGCAGTTCGCAGGGGTCGATCCAGAACACGAGAGCGCGCCAGAGGAACGAACAGCACACATACTGATTTGATTTTCGTGCAGGGTTGGTGCGTACAGCTTCCTCAGTGACAGGCTTCTTAAACAGCCCAAGCAGCGTTTTGTGCGACGGGTTCTTCGGAAGCTTGAACGCCAAGCCAGTCCATCTGCTTAGCGCGCGCAGCAACACCCGGGGTACTCGCTGTGGCGCTTGCACAACATCAGCTTTTTCTACCCTGTTAGCCGTACGTGGGTGGAGGCAGATGGCTATCAGGTCGCTCAAGCTGTGTCATGTTTGTGTGCTGGCTTGTGGTGAGCGGATGGCGTCAAGAAACTTCAACAAGCGCGCCAAATGTAAAAAAATATCGATTTAGGAAAGATGTGCATTACTATTGGTGGTTAATAATGCGAATGGTGCCTGTATTTGATGTTACACCAGTTAATATATTAGTGACCCTATGTACAGTAGTTTTGCACTGTGGCGTAGTAATTTGGACTGTGGCCGTAGTAATTTGGACTGTAGCCGTAGTGATTTGGGCTGTGGCCTTAGCGGCTTCCTTTTTTTAATGTCTCTTAATATATTCATACACCTTAGGTCATCTCCAATCATGGATAATTGTTATAGTTCGATTTTTTCATTATAGGTTCAAAAAAGTAGCAAAATCCGGTTCAACTTTAGCCAAACAGCCGAAAGCTCCACCCGATGAGTTTCTTCATTTCTATTTGTTATATGAACTTAAGATTACGTTTTAGATTTCTGGTCGCACTTGGTACAGTAGTAGTACCCCGCATTAGTCACACCATGTTAGCAAGCGAAATTGGCGAGAATATAAAAACCAACAGGTAACTATTTTGGCCAATAATATCGCCTAATGATTTGGTATGATGTGGTATGATGTAAATCGCTGTGCAATATTGATATCGAGGCCGTAACCAAGTGCAAGTAATTACAGACAGCAAAATTTCGATACAAGTGGATTGAGTTTGCCTTCCCAATGTATACCTGATTGGTCCAAAGATCGCAAATTACTTTTGTGCACATTGTTTAAGCGGCGAAACGCTGGCGATCTTTGCGGCTATAGGGGTGTAAGGTTAGCATGGGGACACATCTCATCCCGCGGCTGGTCTAGTACTACGTATAAGTGTGGGGTGAAGCCTTTTTGTACACAGTTGGTAGAGTACATTCTGCATTGTTGCCAAATCAAATCATCACATCACGCACTCAATTTTCAGCAGCTATATTTCCTCACATAAGCAAGAAAGACAAAGACATTGTATTACAAAGGTGAACCGCGTCTAGCATCAAGCACAACGACTTTGCATCGCGGTCAGACTTCATGTGGAACGTTTATTTGAGGTCTTGCTCTTCGACTTCATGTATTCCAGGAGCTGGAAGCACACGAAAGTGCTTCCAGCAGTTGAGAATCGCCTCCTCACTCAAATCACGCCAAGCAGCAGTAGACCATTGCATACCTGTGAGTATGTCGCCTTTGTAGGAATCTGCTGTGCTCGAACCCATGACGTTGACCACGTGATTGTCTCACATTTGTCTGAGGGGAGCCTTGAATGCGTGAATAGTACCGGCATCGAAGGGCTGGTTCAACGGCGTTGTGCTCGGCTCAAGCTTGTGGATCTTGATGTTGCTCAATTTGATGCCGTCAGTCTTTTGAGACGGTGCGTTATCCATGAGCAGTAGGACGTGGCGACCTTGCTTGCGGAATATGTCGTCTTGTGAACGAAGCCACATACTGAACAGGTCCGACCGCATCCAGGCCTTTGCGTTCGCAGAGTAAAAGAGCCCGTCAGTCGCCCCGCAAAGCACCTTGGGTTCCTCGCTTTTCCAATAAAATACAGCGACAGATTATCGGCTCCATTGGAATTCGTTCCAGCAGCACAGTCACTCTCTGCTTGTTCAATTTGCGCCCTAAGCATAATACCATACGAGGTTAGAGATTGCGCATCGCATGACCAGAACGTCATTTGCACCGTTTTAAATCCTCTACATTCAATACTTCGTCGTGAGTGTTCGCAGTAGTTGAGTGCAATTTCGTCAAGGTTATACAAGTCAAGCTTCGCATAGCATCTGATAGCTTGTTGACCCGCGATCCGACCACGTACAACAGCGACAGGATCGCATGATCCTGCTTCGCCGTGTTCGAACCTCGACTTGACACAATATTTCGCATGAATTCTTGCAAGTCATCCGTTGGAAAAGTTGAGGCTGTTCAGATCAATCTGCTGCCTTTGAGCGATGCGAGTTGCTTCCTCTCGGACCATGCTTTGCGTCAGAGACATTTCGCTTGCGTTGGTCTTGTCAAGCCAGCACAGCAGTGCTGCTTTTAGCTCAGAAAAACGCGCAGACGTCGTCCTTGACCTCATCAGATGGTACCGCTGATAGGTTTATTTTATTATCTCGCTTAAGCATTTTGCTGATCGTTGTCCTGTAAATGGGCGAGCCGCGTTTAAAGTGGGCTGTTGCCCCCTTGGCGAGCGCTGCATGAGTCCATATTGGCTCTTTCGTTGCCACCGCGACAATCTGATGGCGTTGCTGAAGGGTCGTATTAGCGAGGACAGTCTTCGTGACCATATTGAGCCTTAGGGGTCAACTGCGAAGTGCTTTGCTGGAGTTCAATAGCACCGGAGCTGCGTTACGCGCCACAATTTAAATTTGAGCTTGGAAATCTTGTGAAAATTCATTATTTTGAAAATGGACTAATTCGTGCAGAATATAATGTATCATGGGTGGGACTAAAGTGAGGCATATCTGTATTTTGGCTGAAGTAATGATTAGTGCACCGCGTTCAGCCTTATGTCCTTCCAACAACTTCTGTCATTGACGTATTACCCATGCCGGGATTATGTCACTAGATCGGGTGTCCTTTCAACACTCAGATCACGCTACAATCGTCCAGATTATATCTGTATGTCAGAAGAACTATTCGATGGTATAAAAATACTGGGATTTTGCCACCACGAGATGCTGGGGATCATCCTGCACAAAAAGTCGATTCTGCACATCCAACTCAATCACCCTGGCGAGGATGTCAAAAATGTTCGCTCTGACTACTTAAATATCTTCAAGTTCTGCAAGCAATGAAAGAAAAGGCAATTTTAGTGCTGGGACAATTGCACACGTCTACAAATACCACCAAAATGTAGGAAAGTTGGATGACTTGAATGAAGAAAAAGCTTCAGTTGATTCTGAAAAATTCTCCAACATATAAGCTACGTGATGTTAGGTCTTTTACTCAGCGTGTATTGAAGGCTACAGCAAATTCATATCTTAAAAAAAGGCACCAATGTGTTGCGGCAATTTTTCGAATTGACTTTCCAACCATTTCGGATTTCGGTCAAAAATACCATGAGTTACAAACAGCAATAGATTCTCGCCCATTACGCGCAGCACCTGCGGAGTTTGTCGATGAGTATTTCGGACGGATCGTCCCGTAGTGTGCTGATAAAAACGCGACCAAAAAATGCGACCAAGAATGAGGTGCATGACGTCAAACCCACCGGAGGTTATCGCAGAATTCATGTCACTGGGTCGGTGTTGTGGGTGATGTCAGCTGCTCAGAGACTGGGGGAGCTCGCCGATGTTCCCGCAAGCAGTTAAAGTTGCTGAGTTCGTTCCAAGTCTTTTGAGTCGGAGGAGCAAGATCGTGTCTCAACTCAATTAAATACGACCAAGATGGCAGCTGCGATCAAGCACATGCGGAGAAGTTGATATCCAGGTATGGGTAGACGAACACACAGCTTGATATGTGGTAACCATCATTTTTGGGTTACGTTGTGCATTTCAGTTTTATCTTTATCGGCACAATCTCGGGTTGGGAATAATTCAACTTTAGCAGAGGACCAACAAGCTTGAAATACTGTATTAGCACGCAAGCATTTAATTCACCTGAACGTTTTGGTGTCTTTACCTACCATTCATAATAGCTCAGGCATCATCTGATTCGATTAGTCGACTCTTATATCAAGATACTTTTCTACTGATTTTGTAGCCAAAAGCAGCCATTCTCGTGTCAGGTACGTGAGTGTAATTTCTTTATTTTTTCCTTAGATCAGAAGGACATTTCAACAAAAAATGTACGGTACTTATAACCGACGCAAAATTTATGAATGCAATAATTCATCAGTCAAGCACACTATCGAATAATGACATCGAGCAAAAGCAGCACGGAAGGGGCTCATCTTTCACTCTTGCATGAGGTACCGTACGCCTCTCCTGGTTCTCCGGATTCCGTCAAATTCGGTCGATTTAAATGTTATAATCGCGCTAATTCGGCATGCTTCTGGATCATAATGCTCTCTGCTACTTTCATCGCATTCCGAAATCCCTCTCTGCGGGATAGCAATCCCCTACTTATCTATGAACCTGTCGAAGACTGCCAATATCAATACTTGACGTACGACGCTTTGAGTCCTGAGAGCAAGCGTAACGGATACGATGTAAAGTATACCAAACGTGGATTTGTGATCGACGGTAAAGCGAGTATACTTCTCGGTGGATCAATTCATTACGCCCGAAGCACACCGGACACTTGGGATAGCCTTTTGGCCAAAGCCAAAGAAGATGGACTCAATTTGGTGCAATTGTGTGCGTAAATACTTTATTGCATCGTCTGATTTGATCTAATCTTTATCTCAAGACATCTTTTGGAATTTCCATGAGCCCAGACGAGGCTCATTCTATTTCGCCGACCGCGGGAATCTGACGCATTTTTTCGAACGTGTCGTGGCTCATGGGCTATTTGTCCATCTCCGATTTGGGCCTTATGGTTCGATGATTGCTGCTCACTCACAATGACTTTTTTCTCACCACTTTTTGAGTAGTTTGCGCAGAGTGGAATAGAGGAGGTCTTCCGTTATGGCTAGACCGTATACCAGGGATGAAAGTCCGCTCCAATAGCGAATCTTGGAGACAAGAGATGAATCGGATAATTTTGATCATGATCAATTTAGCACGCCCATATTTTTCCGTCAATGGAGGACCGATAATTATGGCTCAAATTGAGAATGAGTACAACGGTCATGATCCTACTTACGTCGCATGGTTATCTCAATTGGTTCGTAAGTTGGGCATTGGGATACCCTGGACCATGTGCAACGGGGCGTCTGCAGTAAACACTATATCAACATGCAATGATAATGACTGCTTCCAGTTTGCAGAAAAAAATGCAAAAGTATTTCCATCACAGCCTTTAGTTTGGACAGAAAACGAAGCCTGGTACGAAAAATGGGCCACGAAAAACATTGCACAGGATGGGCAAAATGACCAAAGGTCCCCAGAACAAGTGGCATATGTGGTTGCCCGCTGGTTTGCTGTCGGTGGTGCCATGCACAATTATTATGTAAGTTAGCCTCACTTGCTCGATTATCAGGCAATCGTATATTCACGCTTGTATGCAGATGTATCACGGTGGAAATAATTTCGGGCGAACAGCATCCGCAGGGGTCACAACAATGTATGCTGATGGAGCCATTTTACACCATGATGGTCTCGATAATGAACCGAAGCGTTCTCATCTACGAAAGCTTCATCACACATTGATTCGATGCAACAAAGCTCTGCTATCGAATGAAAGACAATTGAATCACGCGAAGCCGCTTGGTCCAGAAGGCAAGAATGCATACACCCAACGAGCATACATTTACGGAAATTGTTCTTTTTTGGAAAACACACATGCGATCCATCGAGCATGTTTTCGATATCAGCTGAAAGAGTATTGTCTGCCTCCACAAACTATTGTTATCTTGGATCACAACAATGTTCTGTACAACACTTCGGATGTTTCAGGCACACTGGGCTCGCGATCTACGAGAAGCTTTTCACCGTTGATTCGATTTCGAAAATCGGATTGGAAAATATGGTCAGAATGGGATGTAAATCCTCACAATGTGAGAGACCAAATAGTGAATGATTCTCCACTCGAACAGCTTCTTGTCACACAGGACACTACCGACTATCTAATGTATCAGAATGAAGTTCGATGGGGTTCGAATGGGCCTACTAAGAATAAAATGAAGTCTTCAATCCTGAAGTTCATATCATGCGATGCAAATAGCTTTCTGGTCTTTATAAATGGAGAATTTATTGGTGAGCAACATCTAGCGTATCCAGGCGATGATTGCTCCAATATCTTTCGATTCGACCTCGGGCCGCTGGGTAAATATGGCGCAAATTTGACTTTGAGCATATTATCTATTTCTTTGGGAATACATAGTCTCGGTGAGAAACATCAAAAGGGTATAGTAAGCGACGTGCAAATCGATGAGAGAAGCCTGGTGTATGGACCTCACGAACGGTGGGTGATGTTTTCTGGGCTCATAGGAGAGCTGCTCAAGCTCTACGATCCAATGTGGAGTAACTCTGTCCCATGGAGAAATTTGAATGTTCAAACTGATCGAAAACGTACCTCGAAGTGGTATATGACAAAATTCGTCTTGAAGCAGCTCGATTGGGATACTGAGACCTCGGTGTTGCTGGATTGTAAAGGGATGAATCGGGGTCGGATATATCTGAATGGCCATGATCTTGGACGATATTGGCTGATTCGACGTAGTGATGGCGCGTATGTACAGCGATATTACACCATTCCTGTAGCCTGGCTTCATGCGGCGAACAAATCCAACTATCTTGTCATATTCGAGGAACTTCGGAACGAAACGATTGAATCCATGCGCATCGTCACATCCACAATGAGGCGAATCGATGCGAAAACTTTTGATATTGAAGATGCTATGAGTCTGGTTTAGTCAGCTTTCGGATGTACAAAGTTTAAATGTTGTGAATATCTAAATTCTTCGGATGAGCCTCGGTGGTATTTGTTTGACAGCGAGCGAGACATTCCAGACGAGTGAGTGGGCTTTTATATATTGTATATCATGACACTCATCAATGTGACAGCGTAGTTCAGACCACACCTTGAAACTGTGGTCTGAAATGTATTAAAAAGCCCACGGAATGTATGGACCACGAATCAAATGAAAAATAATCAGCTGAAGGTAGTAACACGCAGCAAATAGCTGTTGTCTTGATAGCTGCACAAATTTGGAAGCTATATCGGTAGCTCCAGATTTTAGACTACAACAAAACCTCATGCATTCTCGATGCCTGCAGAATGTTAGTTTCTTCTCTAGTAGCTGTAAACTTCCATCTATCTTCTTGCATCGTATCACAGCGTCTCTTCTTGTAAAACGATCGCCTACCTCTACATGAATACACAGCACGAAAGACTACAAGGTCGAATTGTAGACACGAGGTGGTAGTCCACGACAAAACGTATGAGGAGGAAGTTGCGTGAACGCATTGTTGCTGGCTATCATGTGGAGCACTGCGCTTTGTTGGCTTGGAACTGCTCAAAATTCAAAAAGAAAAGAAGCTTTTTATTTTTTTTATCAGAGTATAAATGAAAAAGTAAATATAAAGATCGTGATTGTGAGCCGTTGGCTTTGATCATGCATTGGGTAATGGCGTCAAGGCTGAAGGAGTGCTCCGAAGTAAGCGGGATGATGCAGGCGGTGTCAGAGGTTGCGTAGATGGAACAACTGGGGGACTTGGAGCGGTATCAGCTGGAGAGGGGCTTGGTGCATTGATACCAGGTTTAGCATTTTTAGGAGGACTTGCAGTAGCTGGAGAACTCAAGCGACTTGGTGGGGGAATGTTCAGGTTAGTAGATAACTCTAGCGGAGGATCTGATTTCGTTGCATCCGGAGCTGGTTTTCTTGCATCTGGAGCTGGAGCTGGAGCTGGAGTAGCTGGTACATTTGGTTGCTGTTGAGGATTCGTAACATTGGTTGGAGTACCGGTGAAGTATGTCGCTGCAGCTGTTGTCGCAGGATCGACTGGCGGAGAAGCTGGAGGTGCTACATCGTTCATGGCTGTAGCCAAATTGGCCTCATTTGAAGTGGCACCACCTGATGACATTGCTGTGCCTACAGCTATACCAGCCCCACCAATTACTGCCAGCCCACCGCCAATCATCATTTTCTTCTTCGTGAAAATTTTTTTGGGTGTTTCTGCATCTTTTTTTGTTTTGCCTTCCACTTTGGAATCTTTTGCAGCATCACCCGACTCCGATTTGGTTGATTTACTATCTGGGTGAACAACTGGAGGAGTTGTTGCACCCGCATTAGACGATGTTTCCATGTTCTGGTTGGTTGCGTGTTTCATGTTTTTAGGCTTACCAGCATCCAGACGTCGTGTTGTCAGGTGAAGCGGTGATTCCATCTCATACGCCACTACTGTGGCGAACGTGAGCACCATGATGGTGATTATATTGAACTTTTGATTGATCATCGATTCGGTTGTTTGGTATGGTTTTTGCGGTTTTTGTGTCGCTTGGAAAAAAGCAGAATGAGACTCTGGGAGCAATGTGTGCTATTCGTAGCATCGTAGTAGTAAATTGTTACAGCCAACAATACGTCGCGATCACGGGATTCTCACTTGATAGAATCTACACAATTGGCGAATTTTCATATCGTATCCGATCGTTTGTATGTGACAATTCAATGTGAGGGTTCTTCCTACCGCTTTCTATGGAAAACTGATTGAATTATTCTCTCTGGCTATTACAATACGTGGATAAGTGATTTTCGGGCATTTGTAGCAAACAGATGAAGAATAAACAGAATGTATTTCTTTCAATCGATCACCGCAGTTTTCCGACCTTTAGCCAATTGTCGTCTCTTGCAAAAACATGAGGATTTTGGCAGCAGTACGACACAAGTGAATGAACAAGGCTCGCTCAAACTTTGGAACGATGCTCAAGTTGTAGAGAGAGAAGCTGTACAGATTCCTTTGAGATGCTGCAACTGGGACGCGAGCCTCTGAATCGAAGAAAGATAAGAATGACTTTGTGACAGACAAGGAACATAATCGGGTGCCTGATAACTCGAATTGGCGGGCCTGCAGTATCAAAGTGTATGCGTCGATCGACAGAAGTCATTTTCTCGCATATTCCACGCTAACAGAACAAAGCTAGACAGATGCTTAGACATTACTTCTGTGATATTCACTTAGTCCGAGTGCAGGTGCACTAATGCCTCGATCTGTATCTTTGACTGGAGCGGTGTACTCAAATACAGCCTATTGCGCATCTGCTGTGCGTTTAGAATGTCGCGTGATTCCTGACAAATTCGAAAAAGCGTAGATTTGTAATTGTATACCCGTTAAGATATATTCATAGAATCCCGGGCGCATGACGCCATCAATCAAAGATGTCAACAGCTGTGGTCGATATCACACGGTTATGCTGCGATTATGTGTGCCGGAGAACCTCCGGTAAGCTTGAAAGGTAGCCGATGGATGGCGATTTTGATGCATATGTGCCTCATCACCAGGACACGCGTTAGGAACGACCTTATGATCACTAGAAGTCTCAATGATGCCTCGAAAGGAATGTACATATATGTCGACGGGTCAGAAGAGCACAAGACTTTGAACTACATCAGTGATTTGTACTCGTCTGTCTGGGACCTTGCTGTTTCTTCGAGTAAAACGTATGTCGACACAAGGTGAGTGATTTTCGAGTACTTTTGTACCGGAACGACATTTCGCTTCTTAGGATTCTCGGAAATCTGGATCAATTTTCGTCGTGGAAGACCCTTATACTCGATCCGAATGTCGAAATTATCTATGGGGAAGAGGAATCATTCGACCTGACAGACATCAACAGCGAACGATGCAGCACAAATGGAAAAGTAGCACTCAGTTACCAGTCGCTGTATTCGCTTACTTCGAGATATGTTCGACCGGAACTGCATTATTTTGAAGATGAGAAAGTCGATTTATCGCCGATTGATACGGTCTGGGCTTTCGCACTACTCAGGTCATACACCGCTTAGCGTCGTTTCTGGGTAGGTTATGATTGGTGGCACTTTCGATCATTTGCATAATGGGCACAAGAAACTCTTAAGTCTTGCTGTAAAGATCTGCAAAAATCATCTAATTGTTGGTGTCACTGCTGCGCACATGCTAAAGCACAAAACACATTCAGATTTAGTCGAGTCCGAGCAAAATCGAAGACAAGCAGTGATGGAGTTCGTTTCGTTTTTAAACTCGGATATTACGGTCGACGTCGACATGATTGATGATGCATTTGGTCCCACCATCACTTTCCCAGGAGAAGCAGCGCTAGTTGTATCGACGGAGACCCTTGATGCTGTGCCAGAAATCAGTGATATTAGATCAACCCGTGGCTTTCTCCCATTGCGTATATTTGTCTGCCGACGAACAGAAACAAGTACTTTGAGCTCAAGCTTAATAAGAGTGAATCTAGCTAAAGAGCAATCGTAGCCAACAACTTTGCGATTCACACTGATTATATCTTTCTTAGTACTTTGATCGTGCCTTTATCTTCGGATTTTTGATACGAATGAGATAGGCTTTCGCTCTTCAAACTTCCCGGACTCTCAAGATTGGCGCCACTCGTCAGGACATCCGACCAGTTGCTACGACTTGACGCATTGCGAAATCCATACATAAAGTAGAATACTGCACCTAGGCCGATCCAAGCACAGCCCAATAATATAGAGGTCATGCTGAGTTGAGCGATCAAATACCAATCCATTAAAATTGAGACCGATGGAAGAAACGGGACCAAGGGAGACCAGAAGCAGGTCGTGTTCCTGGCAATCTGAGGACATTTGAAGCATATAATAATGTTCAATACCATAACGAGGACCACGCTAGCGATGAAACAGACCAAGTACAAACTTGTTTGTGATTCCTCATACCCATTATGCAGAACAAAAGCAGCAAAGGCGCTACATAGCACAATTCCATATGTCAAAGCAGGAGCCAAATTCGGTGATTTTGATCGTGTACGAACGAGGATCAAGGATGAATTTGCCAGAATAAACGAGAGGAGAATACCAAAGCTTACGATATCCCACAAAGTTGAAAAGGGTACGGCAAACGCCATGAGTGTTAAGAAAATCCCAGTGATCAAAGTGTTCCAAAACATATTTCCAT
Source organism: Albugo laibachii (assembly GCA_902706625.1). Lineage (NCBI taxonomy): Eukaryota > Oomycota > Peronosporomycetes > Albuginales > Albuginaceae > Albugo > Albugo laibachii. The sequence goes on along the minus strand of CACSLJ010000036.1, from coordinate 124,478 downwards.
CCGCATCTACCTTTGCGAAGATTTGGGGGAAGAGTCCATCACACGCCAACGCGTAATTCAGACGTGGTTGAGCTAGAAACCCGACCAAAACAACGACCGGCATCGTAATAATCTCTCCGATCGTGACAATTGTGCCAGCCCACTTCCAGCCGACATTTACAAAACCAGATTCGAATGTGGTGGCATCATGGTAATCGATCATTCCAGACAACACTATTGAAGCTAGGACGGATAGAAACGTAGTGATCAAAATAGTTCCTATGACCGCAATTGGCATGACTCTGTTGGGATTTTTCGCCTCAGCTGCAAGGCAGCAAATCTCATCAAAACCAACATAACCAAAGAAAGCTTGCGTGGCTCCAGATAATATGCCCTGAATACCAAAAAATGAAGAATTATCAATGATCTGACGCTCTGGAACAAAAGGCGTCAGGAATTCCGGCTGCATTGCGATAAATCCTGCAATGATAATAAAAATAACGACACCAACTTTAGCGACCGTAAATGTGTTGACAAACATTTTACTGCATTGAACACCAATCAGTAGAATCAAGGCACTGCTTGCCTGTACAGCGGCACCAAGAATGCTGCCATACTCCATGTTCACCCAGTGATAAGTTCCTACCGGGAAACAACTCTCGACAATGTCAGCCCAGCTTCGTGCGACTCCAGCACCTGATATTCCATACTCTAGTGTTAGCAGCCATGCAGCAATGACTGCAGGGAATTCTCCAATGGCATGGTATGTGTATGCATAAGTGCTTCCAGGAGACGGTACTCGTGTCGTCAGTTCCATGTAGGCAAATGCGTTCACACTACACACAACACCTCCAAGAATCCAGCTTATCGCTGCAGCAGGTCCAGCCGATTTCGCTATTATATCTCCTGTCGTGGCGAAAATCCCACTGCCGATAGTGCCGCCAATCCCAATACAAATCAGATCAAACAGCGATAAAGAGCGTGGAAGTTCATTGATAGCATCTTGGGCATTTATCACTTTCAATGGCTTTCGGCAAAGAATATCGTGCATTGGAATGAACAGCGTTATCGCAGAAAATAGAAGTGATCTCGATCACTAGTCGAGGAATACTACTTTTCCTTCCATCGGATTCACCTAATTCCACATTTTGTGAAGGGTGGTATCTAGGCTGGATCATATAAATTTTCAGGCTGCGGGAAGAACCGATATAGAATGCCGCCTAGCGCTAAATCTCTCGCAGATTCAGATTGAGAGCTATTCAATTGATATCACAAACGACTTTCTAGAAAGTATGCACCAGGAGAGCGCTATTGTCTGTCATGTCGATGGTGAAGGAGGATGGGCACAATGTTGCGTACATTCGATCATTAATTCTAGCTAAGGAAATGCTAGTAGTATCTTCATAGCACCCCGTTCGATTTCAGCTTGACTCAGACCGTGAAAATCCGACCATGAGCTGCGTATCGTGCGCGTTGATCAAGCGATAGGACAGACAAGGTAGCAACAATAATGTCGTTAATAGAAGCAGTTTTTGCACGAATCTGTGCAGAGATATCGCTTTTGCTCAATCTTGGCAAGAGGTTACGCTGCCTATGCGGATTGATACAACGTCAAGAGTTGGTACAATCACTAGAACCACGTTCAGTGGACTGAATTCATGCATTAAGTTTGTGATCATGAAGAAAGTCTCGCTGCTTTCGCATTCGGTTAGGGCTATTGTGACCGGTTATCGTGCTTAATCGATGGTCTGAATTAGTGTAACCAGTACAGTACTGTGGTGAATAAGTTATCATTTAGTAAGAAATCAAAACAATGATACCACTGGTACGCGGACTTTGAATGATGATTTTGATGCATTAATACCGACTAACATGAATTGTAGGACGGTCAGCACGAAAGCATGCTTGCTAAAGTCGTCAATGTCGTTGGGCGCACAGGCAGCACTGGAAGCGTCACTCAAGTGCTCGTGGAGTTTTTGCAAGATGACAAACGCAAAATCATTCGTAACGTCAAGGGACCGGTTCGTGAAGGGGACATTCTATGCTTACTGGAATGGGAACGAGTAGCTCGGCGTTTGCAGTAACTCTCAACATGAATAAACGACACTCTCCAAATACAGTTGATTTACTTTGAGAGATTACAATGCTTAGCATTCTGAGCGGCACATCTTAGGAATCCAATTCCGATTTTGAGATGGGCTCTGCTCACTAAGCGCCATACTCTGGAATGCCACATGACTCATGCTAATATAGTCAAGTCGATTAGAAGCCAGTAGTAGCCAAATCGATGAAATAGTCGATGACTATGATACCTTCGCGTCAGAGAGAGCGCTATTCGTGTAAAGTAGCCCCGCGGTCGACACGTGAATGTGATTGGTAGTAATACATTCGTAGCTGAAAGCATTTGCGATGACACAAAATGAAAAGACTCTCGATAGTCAATCCGACCAAATTGGTGAAGTGATGGAGGAACTAGTGCTCTCACCAACTGGGGAGGAAGAAAGTAGCGGGGTGTCTCGCCTCATCCCGTTATCGAGTGATCAAGTCGATGGTTCTTATAAGCGACCAATGGCAAATGATTCCTTTTACTTTAGAGATCCTCTCTTCACTGGAATATTTATCATTCACGTACTTTTGTCAATTGCCATTTCCGAATTTATTCGTGATAATAATGAATTGGGCGATACAAACTCGTCGAACAGGAATATCGCAACAAAACTGCACTCTGTTTCAGCTGTTACGACAATGTTCAGTTTCGTTTGGTTGTCACTCTTTGTATTTGTTCCTAGAAATCAGTTTTTGAAAGCTTCCAGTGCATTCTCTCTAACGTGCTTACTCATTTATGGGATCAGATTGTTCTTTTTGCGATATACTAGCGCGACGCTCTTTGGCCTTATTTTTGCAATTGCTTTGCTGTTCGATGTGAATTGGACATTTAAATCGCGAAATCGGATGGAGTTTACTGCTGTCTTATTCGAGCTGATCATAGAGTTTTTCAGTAAATTCTCTTCCATGGCGCTTCTGACAATCGGATTACTGATTGTATATACAAGTTGGGCGTGTTGGATTGGTACAACTGTTGCAGCACTCAATGAGAACGACTCTCCTTGGCAGTTCAGCATGCTAGTATTATACTTTCACTTTTATTGGACGTCGAATGTCTTCAAGTATGTACTCACTGTCGTTGTGGCTGGGTCCACGGCCGTTTGGTACTTTGAAGACGATTCAAGTCGAATTGCCAGAGACAACATCTCAGTCCACGAAATCGATAGGAAGAGTGATCCCATTCAGTGGCGTCGCCTCGTAACGGCTAATCATAAAGTGATTTTGCAGTACCTCCGGTGTTCAATCACCACAAGTTTCGGATCAATTTGCATTGGCGCCTTGCTCTGCCCAATCGTGGAAATTTTACAAACTTACTTGAAGTGGCTGGAGTGCGTTAAGGTCAGTTTTATAAAGCGGTTTTCTGCCTCCCAATCAGCAAAATTGAGCGAGTTTATTCATGCGTATCATCCTTTTGCGTTTGCCCACATTGCAGCTCACGGAAAACCTTTCAGCCTGGCTGCTCAGGACACATGGAACCTCATTGATAATCAAGGCGTCGAAGGAATCATTGCAGATGATCTGACAAGCAAGTTTCTGGTCCTCAATGCAAAAGGATGGGCCGCACTCATGAGCACATTATGTTCATTCGCGTTTCGAGAGTCAAATCATGAAGTCTTTCTCACACTATTGAGCTTCATCCTCAGCTATTCAATTCTATCGATTGTGATGCGAGTTATTGGGGCGGTTGTCGACACATTGTGTATTTGCTTTGCCGAAAGCCCAAGTCAGCTGACGCAGCTGCATCCTATAATCTACCATCGATTCGTACGGCTTTCAGAGGTGAAAACCTTCCGCGATCACAAAGCCCCACTCAATGGAATATGAAGATCCGATTTGCATCTTTGGCATTGCTCTCAGTATATTAACACTTGTACAACAAAATTCCTATCTCCCCGACGTAGAGATATAACATATGACATCGCTGATAGTTTACGTCAAAGACAAATCCTTCGCCGACAAAACAATGCCACGCAGACCCAAACTTTTTATCCATACTCTGCTTGATTAATTGAGCGGCTGCCTCATAGTTCTTCATCGGAACGTGTTTATCGCACGCCATTGTAATGATTTCCATTGTCTCCGTGCAAACTTCTCCCGTCATATCGATGCATTTAACATGCGGGCGTGACGAGATTTTGCGATATTCGGCTGTATTCATGTCGAATGAGACACCTCTCCGCCGACGCTTGAAAAGTGTTACCAAGGAAATATGACTATCCGGGTTATAAGCTTGATTATCGATCGATGAGCCATACAAGAGGGAATGAGCGGCTTCCTTGTAGCTTAGAAATTGGTACATGGCGCCAAATGTTACTTACATCAGGCTTATGTTGTACTGCGTTGTGGGCGGATCCAAGAGGCTAAGCCTTCTAATCCGTCAGGAGACATGTAGCCCATCAATCGTGCCAGAAGTCTTTGATCCAAGATGCATCTGCATCATGCGGTTTGGGATGCAACGGAAAGCATACCAAACTTGCATTTGTGGGCAATTTGGGGCTTAATTCATCCAAACTTTTGTATTCGACAATGCTGCCTGGAAGTGCATCCTGCAATATGTCCGGTTGTGTGACCATCATCTGCAACCATTCAAGCACATTACGATAAGATCGCAGGTCAGTAGCATCCGTACCTCCAACCAGTGATCGAATTTGTAAATGTATCGAGAAATGATTTGAAAATGTCGCAGCAAAATGGTAGATAATTGCTCGAGATCCGATGAGCGTGTGTTCCATATCATGACGCTGCTATTGTAACCACCCATACGCGCTTCATTCCTCATTTGATCCGTTTTTAGTATACCCAATGATGAAGATGAATGCTGTAAGATGCGATCAATGTTGGCAACTATAACAGTGTCAAGATCCAAGTAAACGCAATGCTCTACAGACACAGCTAAACATCAACCTTTTAAAACCCGTCTTTTGATTATCGCAAACCTGATTTCAGCTGTGCAGATAAGGGACGATCAAACAATAGCGCTTTATTCCACCATCCAGTGAGTCCTTCTGTCAACGGTAAAGCCACAACTCTCTCATCAATACCATCAGAATCATCCGTCAAGCAATAAAACTCAAACTTGCAAACATCGGTGGACCGTTCCACAGCTTTATATAGTCTGTTGACGTACTCGGGTCCATATTTCGTACCCCATTTCACACACAATATCGATACACTGGTCGGAATACAGGTTGATTCAACTCGAATAGCGAAAAATGGTCGAATCACAAAGCCCAATTCTTTCTCAATGTATCGCCAGCATCTCTCAATAGCCTCTTGTTGCCTTCCAAGCCTTCTCAACACCACATTTAGGTTGTAATGTCCTTCTCTACAAGTAATATCGCTCAAAAGAGCTCGTTCACAGTGCTCGAGAGCTCCTTCCAGTTGCCCGATCACCATCTGCTGAGCTTAAATGAGGTCACACAGTCGTGAGTCAGCGCACTTCACCGAAGAATAAAGCTCGTGTTACCGGCAATATTTACATGAGCATTTACTGAATCAGGCCAAGCTTGTAGCACTTGTTGGTACAGCCGGATTGCTTCATCGTGGCATTTCATCCTCGCGTATAAATTTGCTATTTCAAACCGTAGTCCCTGCGATTGATTCTCTTCTTGTAAAGCACTTTCGGCATATTCCAAGTGCTTCTTTGCGTCCTCCAACTTTTGATTTTTGCATAATAGCGACGCAAATCGAACATAATCGATCAAGCGGATCATATGCGGCGTTAACTGCTTTGCATCTAACACACTATTATCCAAGTTATATCGTTTGCATTGTATTTTCAGCTCAAGCTGGAAAAATGACCGGTGAGCTTATGCGCTTTCTATCGGCTCTGCCTGTCATTTGTGCTGACAAGAGCCTGTAGTATACACCTGGGGTCGTGGAGAAGATGGGCAGTTAGGTCTGGGCGACACAAGCGATCAGTATCACCCCATTCTCGTCGAAGCGCTTCAAGATCGTCAGACCGTGCAAATATCATGTGGAAGTGGGCATACAGTCGTCCTCACCGACGATGGAAAAGTATATACGTGGGGAAGAGGTGATGACGGTCGTCTTGGACACGGCGATAATGGATGGAAATTCGTGCCTCGTTTGGTTGAAGACCTTCGAGATAAAAAAGTCCGTCAAGTTACCTGCGGAAGCTATCACACCGCAGCTGTCACTGGTTTGATAAATAGTTTACGCGATGGAGTTTTGAATCAGCTAACTGTTGTATCTGCGTGTAGTTAGTGGAGAATTGTACACTTGGGGAGGTGGAATGTATGGTAAACTAGGTCATGGAAATGAAAATGGGCACTCGACTCCTTCTCTTGTTGAGAGTATAAAAGGATTATATGTAAGGCAGGTTGCTTGTGGAAGTCGTCACACAGTTGTCTTACTGGAAAATCAAGACGTTTACACGTGGGGAGATAAGGAAAATGGAGTTTCGGGGCACGGAGATACGAGCGGCCATCAATACTCACCTTATTGTGTCTCGGAGCTGGTCGAGATAAATATCAAGCAAATCTCTGCTTGCGGATTTCATACTGCAGCGCTGAGCGGTATATGAATTCTCTTATGGGCTGTGCTGATAATTCTCAAGGTCTTTTGTTTTCGTTATAGAAAATGGTCAAGTGTTTACATTTGGAGAAGGAAAATTTGGTCGTCTTGGTCACAACTCCGAGCGCAATCAACCCGTTGCAAAATGTATTGATGCTTTAATAGGGAAGAGAATAAAACAAGTGGCATGTGGTGGCTTTCATACAGCTGCGGTCACTGAATCCGGACATGTTTTCACGTGGGGAGGTGGAGAGCATGGGCAACTCGGTCACGGGGATAAAGTGAACCAGATAATTCCAACTCGTGTCGAAAGTCTTATCGACAAAAATATCATACAACTGACATGTGGATGGAGCCACACGGTTGCGTTGACTGACAAAGGGGAAGTTTTCACTTGGGGAAATGGAGATCATGGTAAACTAGGTAAAGCCATTTTTGTTGTCTTCGACTTGGCAACTTATAGTACTCGATTGCATAGGTCATAACGATACGAACAAGGTGACAGAACCAAAGCTGATAGAGACCTTCAACTCAAAACGTGTTATCTCAGTTGCGTCTTACAACGAACACACAGTTGCTCTGGTAAACCCTGATGCAAACTTACAAAATTCTGTGCTCCATTCATCATACAAATGTGATATGCGGAAGTTGATCGATAATGATGAGTTCTCAGATGTTACATTTATCGTGGAAGGTCAAGCTATTCACGCTCATCGCGCCATCCTGTCAGCCCGAAGTGAGCACTTTCGAGCAATGTTCGCGTCGGGCATGCGCGAATCCCGGGAAGAAAAAATACATCTCCAGCAAATTCGGATTCCCGTGTTTCTAGCCTTATTGGAGTTTATCTATGCCGACAATGTGACCGCAAATCCTCAAGTCGCAATTGAGCTGTACGCGGCCGCCGACTTGTACACTTTGGATCGTCTCAAGGGAATTTGTGAAGTTCTTGTGCATAAAGCCATCACAGTGGATAATGCTGCGACGTATTTACAAGCGGCCGAAGAGCTGAATTGTGATCGAGTGAGACACATCTGCCTTTCGTTTATTATTCGCCATTTTGATACAGTCACAAAGACCCAAGGATTCGCAAATCTTTCGAGAGATCTAATTCTTGAGATTTTACAAATTCGATAGTGTAGCCTTATCGGTGAGATCCAAACGATTTGTCTCGTAAAAATAATCGGAAGCTGAGGCTTGAGCACATTGAAAGGTCACACGGCGACCTATAACGATGATGATGATGCCAAAACGGTCCGACAATCCGCTGGAGGGCGAATTTTCAAGAAACACAGTTCATGGCCTCAATATCCATGAGCTGAGTGAGCGAGCTGGGATCACAGAAAGAGAATTGATTGATGGACTCCTTCCTGCGCATTCGATCCGCCGGGATAAGAGCAATCAAGCACTTGTGATTGCGTGTGGAATTGGCAATCAGGAAGAAAATGACGATGCGTCAGAGGATGAAGCTTTACATCGCTTTGAGCAATTGATTGTGCAGCTTTACGGCCTTGGAATGACTCGAATATACTGCTGTCTTCCAGACACAGAACTTGGCCGTCAGACTCGACAGATTGTGCATCGCTCTGAATATCTGAAGAATCGATGTCATCGTGCGACGATTTCAGCTGGTGTGCATCCTTTTGATGCAAACGCTTCAGATTCGTTTGGTTTGGAAGAATTGATTTCAGCAAAAGAGTTTCTGAATGATAGCATGCCAAATCGTAGTAACAATACATTTTGGCTGATCAAAAAAACATCCACATTGTCCTTTGGAACGATAGAGCGAATCCGAGATCTCTACGAAAATAAAAGCGCTTTTTCGGGAAGTGACTTGATCCAACTCGTGTCCGATGATATCTATCACATCGACCGGCAATTCTTCATCGAAAGCATTGAACGAGCAGTACGCATCAACCCGAAACTGATCTCAGAATATCAACTGACACTGGAAAATTTGCTCGATGGCACTTTTCAGAGCGTGAAGCCCCACCATCATTATTATTGGAGCTGCGAGTCGTTGACAGATGAGGCTTTTGACGGGAAGGAACGTTTCGTCGCATTGCCAATAGAGTCTGTGCGGGATAGACCCAATAACTCTGAGATGATGAAGATGAATCAGGAAAATATACCGTTGCTCAGCTCTCATCACCAGACGACACCCATTTTGGTGGAGAAGAAGTATTTTGATGAACTAATTGAGGTGACAACGCTGTCAGAATCCGACCTGGATCACTTGATAAGCGACATTCGGCATGAAAATGATCGTGTTGGGAATCAAGCCTTTTTGGTAGCGATCGATAACAAGCCTCTTGAGTATTCTTGGTCCGATCAGAACCACCAGAAGAAGGATATTGTGGTGGTGTTCCCTGAACAGCTTTGTGCCGTTGCAAAATCATGTCAGGAGAAAATCACTCCGGCTCTGGCGACAAGAAGACGTCGTTCGATTCTTCCATCGGATGTCAAAGAAATTCGACTCGAGGCCCACGTTTCAGCAGGTCACTCATACGGAACTCGAACAAACTTACCCCACGACCTGGCCAGTGTTCAACTGATTGTAAATAAGCAAGTTCCGCTCATCGGATACGTCATTTTGACGACAGCTCTCTTCTCAGTCTCATCTCAGGGTGCAGTATTTCAACTCTTGGTTGGGGTACCTCCTCTAATTCGACTCTTTTGGCGCTTATTTGGTGCTTCGGTCGCTTTTTTACCGCTCTTCATTGTCACTATCCGAGAGAAGCGTCAAAGTCTATCTTTCGATCAGAACGTATGGAAACCACTTTTGGCTTGTATGGTAGCTTATTTGATCCAAAGCTCTGCATTTCTCACTTCATTGAGCATGACGAGCATTGGGCACGTATACATATTTTGCAATTGCCATTCTTTGCTTATTGTTGCTGGTAAATTGCTCGTTTTTCAACAACTTCCCAAGTTGTTGGAACTCATTGGTGCTGCATTGGGCTTTGCTGGTATCATCATCACAACTTTGGATCATGGACAAGGTATAGACCCTGGAAGAGAATCGAGTGTTTCGGGAGATTTGGTGGCCATAGCTGGAGCCTGTGCGGCTGTCGTTTATCTCATGTCAGCTTCCAAAACGCGTGGCTCGATGGATATTGGCATATTCATTTTCCTACTTGTCACTACCGGCTGGCTCTTGTTGGTTCCAGTCTTAGCACTGCTAGCAAACACGACAGAAATGTATCAAAGTGTCTCTATTTGGGATTCGAGAGAAGGTTTATTCGGCTGGGTACATCATCTATCAATCGAATTCTATATCGTCATAATTGGATCTTTTGCCGGCACAATGGGCTTTATTCTTTCAATGAAGTACTTTGATCCATTGGCGATCTCAGTGACAATGCTTCTTCAGCCGATTGTGGCCACAAGCATCGGTATTGTAATGGGATTGACTGATGTCCCGGGTCTTTTTACTTTGGTCGGAGGCTCTATTATGATCATTGGATGTGGTCTCGTCATCAAGACGGCACACAGCACATCGCTGAAGATTGATGTCTCTGACACCGTCCACAATGATAATCCAATTCCGCAGTACATGAAGAACGCAATTACTCAGGTCGCCGAGGCGGTCCTCAACCAGAATGAATCAACCATATCAACTCGACGCCATTCATATTCAATATTTCCTTCCACGTATCGAAATGCTGCTGTTCGGCCGAGTGGCTCGACTATCAACGGGATGAAGAAAGGAGCGGCCAAGTCTCAAGACGAATGCACCAACTATGGATCCCTCCCATAATGCTTTATAATACTCAGAATATGACTGGATTCTTTATCCATTTGTCTGGTGTCGAACTCAATCTTTTCTTATTCGTCACTGTCCAAGCACAAATGAAGGCCGTTGAGGTGGAGGTGCACGTTTCGCAGTCGTATGTGAGAAGCTCGCTGCGTGGATCCTTGATCGTTGTGTGGCAGTAGACGCCAGCTCCATAGATCGACGGGATGAAGGCGGATAATACTGGTGAAGGTCACCTAGATCCAATACCCCCACCGATAATCGCGTTGATCCGCTGGATACCTCTGACACATATGATGATATTGCATGGTGAGATACCTTGGAGCATTCGTTCATGTCGCCAGTGCATCTTTGTTCTAATTGCTGCAATTCTTTCAAGTACGAAGCGCTTTTGGCATTAGAACGAACCAATTCGTTGACGAGTTTCCGCCTTTGCACGCGCCCCACCCTCTTCCGTTTTGCATATAGCTCGCCTTCACTGATTGAATGAAGATGGAAATAGTTTCTTTGCTGCACAATGGCTCTGATATCTACCTTTACAGATTCAAATTGCGGGGTCTGAGCGAGCCACATCGAAGGGATTGACCTGATTCCATCCTGTGCTGCAAAACAGGCTCCGAGGAACATTGCTCGCCGACAAGACCTTCCTCCCCCGATGATGTTTTCTCTGACTGCGTTAGTATAGCTCGTCGAAACGAACAGAGGCTGTAAAATCGTGTAAAGCCCACGGGGTAGATTACCTTCGTTTCCATACTTCAGAATAGCTTCGTGGCTCGATAGTTGTGCTTTGGTGAAGGCTTTGTATATGTACTTGCGTTGACGAGGCGAAAGTAAACTACAGCGAATTGATCGCCGGAGTGCTTCTAAGATCGAGGCTCCCAAGATAATCTGCTCAAGAATATACGCTGCCACAGTCGCCATGTCTAGAACTCGGCTCCCACGAGAAAAAATCTGCACAAGCTTTTTCACTTTGTCGAAGAGGTGATCTGTACCAGCATACAAGGCAACTACAGGGGGGAGTAGGGCCAAGACATCGATTGATCTACTCCGTATAGTGCTGCTGATCGATGATTTCCCCTTCTCCATACTTTTGACAAAATCACGCGCATTTCGACTGAGAAGCGTAAAGTGTTGTTTGTAGAGCCAGTAAATGTCATTTCGGAGCTGATGGATGTCGTCCAGATGGCCGATATGAGCAATACAATGCAAAACTATCCGCGATTCGATTCCGGTGGACGATTCTTTGACGACATTTGAGATGTTGAGAGCTTCATCAAAGTAACTTTGTTCATCAAACATCAATAGAAAGCGTCGTTTCTTATCATCACACAATTCATTGACGAGTTTTGCGTCGAAAAATGCGGGATCCGAGCTGTTGGATAGAAAATCGGGGAACTTTTTGACTGGATTTGGAACCCCATTTAAAGATGTTGAGGCTGCTTCTGCTACAAATGCACCGACCAGTGCAGCCACTGCGCGTTGTCGTGCAGCAAAATTGATCGGTTCGATGTGAACAGAGGCTTTTTTCGGTGATGAGGGCGGTGCAAAATCTGAAACACTTCTAAAAACTGGCTCGGGTTTATTGGCAAGCGAAAGTGAGCATCTGTTCCCAGTGAAAGAAGATGACACGGATATCGAGGATTGTTGCAAATTGATGTCAGATTTGGTCGTACTTTGATTTTGCGTTGTTTGAAAGCTGAATGCTTGATGATCTTTCAACGGGGAATCGCTTGGTACGTCAAATGTAGCTTCTCGAAACTTTCGAGTTCGAGTGGTGAATCGATAAAAACGCTTCTTGCTATATTCAAAGCGATTGCCCTGTCGATCCGCTGGCAGCACATATCGTTCGCGAAGAAGTGCTTGAGCTTGTTGGATTGCGATATGAAGGGATGTGACATGATGAGCTTTCAGCATCCAGTCGATGGCTTCGCAGCCGGTGAAGCAATTATGATACGTTTTGAAAAAGTTCTTGCGCCGATCTCCAGATACGATACCCTCATACAGCCGAACCGCCAGCATTGTCAATTCCCGATGCTGGCCGTGCTGTAAATGAGAATACTCGCCCACCTCTCTGGTCGTAGGAAGTGCCACATCCGAAATTCGTTCAAACCATTTTTCTTGCGACTTGTAGCGCTTCGAGCAGGCGGTCCTGAGCGAATTCTCGTTCGCCTGTTGATCCGTTTCACTGTTCAATGTGTTCTGTCTCGATAAATGGGATGCATTGGAACAGTTTGTGACTCTCATACGATAGGACAAAGCACTGGGGTCAGAAATATTTGATGCACTCAAAGTATCGTGTAGCGAAGAAAAATGCCTCATCGACCTGGCCCAAGATGTGATGGTGCGCAAATCGGCGAGAAGATCACAAACTTAAAGGAATTGGAGCTTATACATTACATATTTATCCAAGTTCTACTGCTACAAAGAATAGACTTTCGCTGGAGGCCGCAACCCTACGAGCATCAAATGTAAGTTCAGGCTACAGTCGGCTTTCGCATGCAAAATTGCGCCTTTCTTGCTGAGCCTTCACAAGTTAGCATGGAATTCTCAGCCTTCTATAATCAACATCAGCGGTAACAGATGAAAAGGTACAAGGGATATAGAGCCGAACAGAAAATACAGACACTTTTGATAATTTTGAAGCGAAGAGATATCAATTGTGTCGCACGAATGAAAGACATCAGCGCCCAGAAGAGTGATTGGATGAAAACAAATGACATTTACTGGACGGGAGCATGCCAGTGCTATTGCTCGACAATTATGATTCTTTTGTGTACAATCTTTACCAGGTACGCGTGGATTGTCGATTTGGAGATGTCCAATTATGCGATGCTTGTTTTTAGTATATGACTCAATTGGGTGCTCAAGTCCACGTGGTCAGAAATGATCAAATTACTATCGAACAAGTCAAGGCGATGTCTCCAGATCGTATCATGATTTCACCTGGACCGGGATTTCCGAAGGATGCAGGAATTTCTTGCGATCTTATACGCACTTTTGCTGGACAAATACCGATTGCTGGTATTTGTTTGGGTCATCAATGTATATTTGAGGTATTTGGCGGTGTTGTTGGACACGCTGGAGAGATCATGCATGGAAAACAGTCTACGATTGTAAATGATGGACGAGGTCTTTTCAGCGGTCTAAAAAACGAAATTCTGGCCACGCGATATCATTCGCTTGTTGGATTACCAGACACATTGCCAGCACAACTGGAAGTCACTGCGACTGTGAAAGGGAATGACATGATAATGGGCGTGAGGCACAGAGAATTTCAAATTGAAGGCCTGCAATTCCATCCGGAGAGTATCCTCACCGAAAATGGGCTTGAGATGACGAGGAATTTCCTCAACATGTGAGGAGAAGGAAGTGTAGGCATACTAACATAAAATCAGCTTACACATTACTGACTCTATCCGATCAGAATAAATCTGACACAATGCATTACTAGTAGAGGCGGTAAGGGCCCAAGCAACGTGTAATCTATTCGCTTCTAAAATTAGTCAAATTGCAGCTCTGCCACTACGGAATAAAGCGTAGTTGTCGTCACAGTCAAAAAGCTTCGTAACATTCGACAATCAGCGAGACAAATTATTCTACTTATAAGACATGCACCTAATGTCCTCAAGTACAGACGAAACATATTGCATGGGCGATCACACAGCGAGCACCGTTTCGAGTCATTCGTATGACCATTGGATGTCCGCTAGAGCGGCTTCCTTGCTTCATAAAGGGTATTTATCTAGCAAGAAAAGTATCATGAAAACGAGTCGACGTAAATTTTACTTTCTGGCCAAGAAAAATCCCCGGCTCTTTGCTTTTAAAGATGAAAGCTGTTTCGAAAGGTGGGTCACAAGTGATCGAGTGTGGAACAGCTCCAGTGACGGAGATGGAATCAATGATCCCAAGCTCGTTTGTGTCGTGATTCGAGCAGATCGCGCCGTGAGCGATTCGAATCATAATACGCATGGGGTAACAATATTAGAGGGCCCAGCATCCAAATTCATATCCAGGAGTCTCATGACCACCTCCAGACCTGCTTGTGATGCTTGGCTGGATGCTCTTCGACGCATACAGCTGCGCAATAATACGGGCAGAAGCGTATCTTCTGTAGCCCAACGCCAACCTTCTGAAGACCCAAGGAGGTTGACCAACCCGAGCGCAAGCCGGGTCGTGTGCAATGACCGGAGAAGTGGAGACGAAATCAAACAACGATCTCCTTCGTTTTGCAAGAATCAGACTCTAAAGTCAACAAACTCGGACTCAAGTGCTTTCAATGGATCTGTCGATCCCAAACATTCGGAAAAGGTCCTACTTTTCGTTCCAGGCGCTGTGTCTCCTTTCTCTGCGAGCGAAAGTCAGCTGGCGGAAGCAAAAGCACAATTGGAAAAGCTAGTTGCTGAGGGTCATCGTCGTCCAACTCGTCGAGGCTTGGAATCAAATGAGATTCGGAATGTGGCCTGGCGATATGGAGTCCCGAATTTTATCATTCATGACTTGGCATACTTGAAAGGCAAAACTCGATGCGAGAAAAGCAGCCCACTGGAAAGCTACATTGAAAACTATTGCCAGACGTATATCATGGATGCAACGTGTAAATCCAATTATAGTGACTGGACAAGCGTTCATCAGGATCAGTTTTTCGTACAAGTGAATGACGGCGATGAAATCGCTGGGTCTTCCATACAAGAAAATGATACTTTTGGCTTTATTTGTCTCAAATCAAACTTCTTAGGCGGTATCATTGCAAACGCCCAAAGCGCGTTTTCTCAGGCTTTTACCAAAGGCTTTCCAATGGAAGTGCTGGAAGTCTTCACACAGCCTCCGCGTTGTCATTTTTCATGGCGTCATTGGGGCTCTTTTTCAGGTCGTTATAAAGGAGTCAAAGGTGACGGAAGGATGATACAACTCTTTGGTTTTGGGTCTGTGGAGATCGACGCTCATCGAATGGTTAAATTACGGCTTTATTATAAAATCTCCAATCTCATCGAAAAGCTGGAAGCTGCGAGAGATAGCCTTTCTCAAATCACTTGATTCCTTCCAGCCAACTGATGTCAAAGCTGATGAACAAGGCTGCTTGATATGTACTATAGAAGGCCGAGGGGCTGCCCACATGCAAGGCTATGCAGTACGTTGTTTGGCACATTCCTGTTGGATGCAGTATAATAAATAGGCTTGGTTTGCGAGAGATGCTTCGACCTTTTTAAATGTTGGAAACTGCGCTGTGGACAAATTGCTTGGGATGGTACTTGATGAGAGTCGGGGCGAAATCCGTGACATTTGGCAAGAAGATGTTGAGGATCGAAGGAAATTGCTGAGACGAGGAGCGCTATCATTAGAGTCGCTGCAGACCGTTCCAACCGAAGATCCTGCTGAGGCAGAGTGCATCAATCTGGAATGCCTGAATTTTGAATGATTCATCGAGTAATCACCACGTTGCCCGCTTTTGTGTAATGCGCCAACATTTTCCTCTTGATATTCGATCGTTTGATTCGACGTTGGATTCCTTCCGTTTATCTCGTTCCACGCACGCGTACTGCTTTGGCGTAGGGCCTCATTGATATCTTTGGTGACTTCTTTCTCGTATGGCTGACTACTTCTACTGGACAACGCATCCGAGTCGAGTGAAGAAAGTGACGACCAAGAACGACAATCGACAACATCTGAATTCGCCAGTAGATCGATCAGATCGCTTCTATTATTGGAACCAGGGGAATGATGAGTTGGTGCTTGACCATGGAAGATATCCAACTCAATGGGATCGCTTCTTTGAGATGTGTTACGAGCCGGCTTTGACCGCTGCTGGCTACACTTCTTACACACTTTTTTGAAGAGTATGTAGCTGTTGATGGGGCGAGCGCTGGAGATATCGTGAATACTATCGGAACAATTGGAGCAAATGGAACGCATACACGACCCACAACGCTCTCTTTCTGGATGTGACGAGCGAATTGGACAATAGCACATCGCACATATCACACGAGTTCCCGACCTCCTCGAAGATGGTCCCAATGATGAACCTAGCGCCTTACCTAAGCATGTCGAACCAGCTCGACTAATTTCCCAAACTCTTTGATAATCAACAGAACGGTCACGAGGTATGTTTGTAGTGGTACGACGTCGTAAATTCTCGCTCGAGGAAGAATGTCGCTGTAATAAAGACCGATGTTTTGCTCTTTTCGACTTGCCATGCTTCATCACATCCGCTGAGATGGTCGATTTCCAGAATCCAATGCAGTACTTGGCCGCAAACCATGTCGATATCTTTCCTCGCGGTTCCATATTGGCCCTCAGCGCGACCTGTACCTTTTGATTATGGGAGCTCAAGCTATACAAATACGTCGCATTCAGATATCCCCGTACAAAGCCCAACATATCGATTTCCGATTGATTTCGAAAGAAAATGTCGACAGAATGTAAAATTCGATACAAACGCTTCTCTCCTGTTTCTTCCTCAAAAAGGGTTCCGGTCATTTCCAAACATAAAAAATCTCGAGGCGAAATGAGAGTATCCAAAGTCGGAGATTGGACGACATACCATTTCAGCCCCACAAAATGGAAGGGATCATTCGGCGCCTGTGACTCGATTATGTGCACAATAGAGCTGTCAAGAATATATGCTTCCCCAATGAATTTATAGCGTTGTTCCTGTGTGGAAAGCGCTTTGAATTGCTCGATAATGACCCGATACGTAATGTCATCGTGAAGCTCTTTCTGACCAATAAATGTCATTTTGTCGCGATCCTGATACAGCGTGTAATCCATTTCTTTGCTTTTACTTTTTCGTTTGCTTGCGATTTGGGGGACGCAGATATTTGTATCATTTTGTAAGCGATTTTTTAGCGTTTGTGCGAGATGTCGAAGCTGATTGATTTGATGTCGCGCGAGTCGAACTTGCGGTAGTTCTAACTGATGTAAGGGGAATTTACGTCCGTTTTTGGGTTGCGTGTTTAGCTCAGTCATAAAGACAATAGTTGGTTGTTCACGTCGACACGAATAATATAGAAATCAGAGAATAAAGAAGAAAGAGGAGCGCGAATTTTTCGTAGAGGCAAATTGTACAGAAAGAAATTGGCAGGTGACAAAAGAGACGCAATCGGACGTCTGATAGGGAACAAAATTTTGACAGAGGTTGTCTATAAGGTGGTGCGGTTGTAAAGTCAGCAGAAAGAGATTGATATATGCAGTCTATATTGATGGTGTTTAATGAGCTAGTCAAGTGGAAGAAATCACATCGGTAGGTTTCAAATTGAGAGAAAAGCCACTGACTATACGATGTATTCATGCCGTCGAAGAGATATTCGATGGTATTTGTATATTGGAATTGTTTCCATTTCGGTCAAAAACATACAAGCTGATCCACAAATGTCAAATAAAGTATTTTACATGATTGGATAATATTCTTGTCAGAAAACAAGCTCAAGCTGAGAGAAAGCAGGCTCAAACTGAGAGAATAACAAGCTCAAGTTGCGGAGGTATGACGTTATATATTGTTCTGGTACATTATAATCGTCATGATGCCCCGTAGCGCATAGCTGATGGATGCTTCGGTTCAAAAGGCATTAGAGGTGAAAGCAGAAAAGGATGGATCGTGTCAAAAGGCTGTGGATATAAAGCCAGAACAGCATCTCAACAAGTACACAAAGTACTGTCCAGAAGCTAAAGCAGAGATTCTCAATATCGCACGCACTGGACGAGATTGGAAGATGGTCGCACGGAAATTCAACGTTAATGTGAAGACAGCGTATCGCTGGGTTAGCGATGACCGCACAGGAATCAGCGCGAAACGTGGAACTTGGGGAGGGAAGCGATTTGAAAAAGTTACTCAAGCACATATGCTTTTCCTGCGTGAGCAGTTATCTAGAAATGCCGACTTGACGTTGAATCGTATGACAGAGCTTCTCATGTCACAGTTTGGTATTCGTGTGAGCCCTCAGACGATCAAGAACCGATTGGACAAGTGGAATTATCAATGCGCGATGGATCACGTAGACGACAGTACGATCAAAGCGACGCACACGACTTTGCAGAGCAGCGTCTTGAGTTCTCAAATTGTACCGAGTTGTCGAGCAGAATGACGTATTGGTACAGCCACGTCACTATCAAATGTCTCGGGTGATTGGGTGCGCACATGATGTCGGTAGAACCCTCTTTATTTATAACCTTTCAAAATGCAAGTTTGATAAAAACTTGCTCCAGGTTAAAACACTTGCTTATTTCTTGCCCGACTGGATGATCAAAGGACCAACATTGTCACCTGCACATAATAAATGGCCAATTAGCGCGATAGGCTTGTGAAATTTCTCGGGGTATCATACCGGTCGCCTTATTGTGCTTGATATGGCTTCCATCACAGTACGGAAACTACATAGACACAACTCTGTTACTACACATCAAGCCATAAACTAGTTTCATACCGTTTTCGACTTCCAGCAGCGACACATCACACACTTTCCATCGCCTTTGACGCAAAGATCTTCAACATCAGTGATTTTAACTGTGTCGACCACTTTAGCGCTTGATAGTTTGACGAATCCATTAATTCGTGGAGGTGGTGTCTTCCTTTTCGGGGGAGTTTTCCCTCCACTCGGGCAAAAAAACGAGTAAAGAATTAAACCCACAGTAATGAGAAATGGAGCCAAATACATCCATTCCTCTTGTGTGAGCTTCAAAAAGCCGGAAAATGTGCGAGGAAGAGGGAGATTTCGGAGGTATCGGGGCAATCGAACCTGTGGAAAGCGTTATCTCCATCTATCAATCATTTCTCTCATCACCAGCTCACCTTGACGTACTGACGAATGATGTCCATAGTGTTGGATGCTTGACCTCAGAATTTAAAATGTTTGTCAACTGTTGTCGAGTCGATATAACTTGCACATATATCAGTTAACTTCATTCGGTCTCGGAATCAATCCGATAGATTGATTTCTGCGTCATTGCATGCAAATCCATGTGTCATACAGCACGTTGACAGTTTAGATGACTGGTTGACCACCCACTTCTTTCAATATTGTCCATAGACGAGGCAAAACGACTATCTGTTTAATTTCGTAAGCGGAAGAAGTCAAATTCTTTTCGAATTGTATATGGCTACAAAATGTGTGTTCACCACGTCTTTTTCTATAAACTGCATAGCCGTTGAACTGACTTCAAAATTGTTCTTTTCTCGGAAATTTGACTAAATATGACCTTATTTTCTTAGTTGCCATACCTTTTGGCGTGTCTCGTATCACGTCGAAGTGCGCGAGACAAGGCAGAGTCAAGTTTTTCAGTTGCATGAGACTTGATTTTCAACCAATTGAGACTTTGGCGAGAGCTTTTCCGCTTTGACCTGTCTAGTCACAAAGTGTTCCTCATTACACATGACATTTCCAAATCGATTCAATTATAAATTTGTCTTGCACCATCAACGTCACGAGAGAAGTAACTACAAACGACAACTTGCATCACGAGATAGAATCACCATTCAGCTTGGAGACTTTGACCTCGAAACAGCTGGAGACTGCAAGAAAAGCCAAGTCGACCCAAGTCAAGCGATCATGGATCATAATACGCCATCTCCTTGCGTTCCCGACCTCCGTGACAATGACGATCCGATTTCTCCATTCTCACTATTCGGCGATGAGACGGATGCCTCGTGCTCGCTGGATGAGACGCTCTCATGCAAGAATTCGGATGAGAATTGCCAACTCTTTCTGATGTCAGCGAATGGATCAAACTCGGAGGTTAACGCGTTGGTGGGAAGACACTTTCTGTTACCTTTTATTCGAAAATTGCAATGGATGAGCATGAATCCGTCTTGCCTGTTTGGCGTTCTATTTCAAGTCGCGGTAGAAGCTTGGGGATACAGACTTCCATCAAAGGTATCCAAGTCTCAATCGAATGCACAACGTCCAAAACAGTTTGTCACGTTAGAAAGTGTGGCTCGAAAATATCAGAATCGCCACTTGAATTCGATCTGTTTATCGTTGCTGGAATCGCTCAAGAATGAAAGAAGTAATCCAAGTGCTTCCATTGACGCAAAAGCAGGTCACATGATGAAGGTGACCGCGTTGTATTATTGGAATTTATGGCAGTCGATTGTCGCGCTTTGCATTGACGCAGTTCGACGCATTCAGCGAGTCATGTCAGAGATTCAAAAAGCCTCCATCAAAACTCTAGACAAACGTCGAGTAGCTTCAATCTCGCCGATGTTTGAGAATAAGAGTTCTGATAAAGTCGCACACCACATGCTTGGATCCGAAGATGACTTTCCTTTCTCCTTGGGAATGGGGAAGCGACCTCGACTTGCTCGACAATCAAATGAGTTCATGCGAGGTTGGTTCCTGGCACACAAGGCGAATCCTTATCCCAATGCCGCAGAACGGGCTTCTATAGCGGAACGAACAGGTCTAAGCGAACAACAGGTCCGAAATTGGTTTGCCAACATGCGTAAACGCCATTGGAAACCATCAACGATACCGAACAAAAGGCCTCGATGCTTTGTGGATGTCGTCATGCGGAAAAATGGACTCTGAAGCGTCTCAAAATCATTTGAAGAACTTGCCAGCTGTTCATCGAGAGCATCAGTGCTGCTGAAAGTGTTTTATAGTGTAGCCCTCAAGGCTAACTGAAGATATAAAAAAAGTATCCGAAGACTCGACGCTTTTAGATTTCAGAATAGCTTGACAGCCCGTCAGTGCTTTCGCTTTGTGACTTTTTGGTATTTACTTTTGCGAGTTGTTGGAGTCGCATCCTGGTGAGTCATCGCATTCGTCTCTGTAGCAGTGATTGGGATGGTTTCGCCGAGTAGTATTCTCTCTGCGTGTTCCAGTGCCCATTCATGTACTTGAAGACGAAGATTCACTCGTTCTTGCTTGTAAGCTTTGGGTGCGTCAAAGCCCATGTTTGCGCCTGCTCCCATGCCCATTTGCATCTGCATCGCCTTGGTATCGTCGCTTGCTATGAGTATCAAAACGTTGATAGACTTCCTGAATGAAATAATTGAGATACTCACCGCTTTGTTCGCCCAGGATGAGTGACAGAAATCCACGAATGCCAAACATCACAAGGAAATACCACGATACTGATGACACATAAGACACATCAAGGGTGCTATAAACCATTTCCGGTTACAATTGAGTTTGTTTGATAGAGATAATTGATCATACTTTAACTCAATGCCCCTTTGCAGCATCATTTTGAATTTTTGGGTGAGTGAGAATGGAACTTTGGCTGTAGATCAGAGATATCACACCAGAGTATCGATTTGAATAATGAAAAGCCACATACCGAGCACGAATCCTCCGAAGAAGTAGCTCATCAAACCCATCATAACGAAATTGGAGACCATAAAAGTCATGTTCCCTTTCATCATTTCCAGCATACTGTTTGGATTCATCATTTGGTTCATTGATTCATTTTTCACTTTCTCACGAAGCACGCCTTTCATTCCGTGTTTTTTCTCTGATGCAATGAAGTAATGCTACAAGTGACAGTATGAAGCAAGGAGAATGATGATTGCTATAGAGATGAGGACCTTCCGCATAGCATACGCATCCGGATGGATGAATTTCGAATTCATTCGTGTGATTTGAGCTCGTTTGATAGTGTTTCTGTATACCCAGAAATTAGACTGAGGAATTTAAGCAAACTTTCGACTTACATTGGGCGCAATTCGTCCGCATTTGCTATCGTATCGCTCTTTAGTAATAGTGTCACATAATGTCGCAGCATAGCTGAACATACAAAGATGATTAGCATTGGAAACACCACCCAATCGCGGATGCTCGGATCGAGAATGATTTCCACCATTTTGGTCCAAAAGTGGCACTAATTAACCAATCACATATTTTATCATGAAATCCACTGAATGGATCGAATTTGAGCTCAAGGGACAAAGAAGGACTTGAAGCTTCGCTCCCAAAGTTTTGAGTAAGTAGACGAGAGTCTAAGCGTGAGAGAGAAGGACGATTTGTCTGCACTGATTGACTGTATCAATAGTTAGATCTACAGTGAAGCGTTGTGCTACGATAGGTTTTTTCATGGCTTTTCTCAATACTTAAATCACAAAAAGCGCTCGCTTCCCTATCGATCCATGAAATGTTGCCTGCGTAAAAGCTGATGATGGCGTTTCAATCCTTCGCCAATGTCTTGCACCTTGAATCTAGCTCTTTCGCTTGCTTTTAGATTCTCTTCTATGCGTTCTCCATCTTTAAACATGAAGCGCTTCACGCCCGAATCTGAACATAACATCTGATTTGACTCACTTCAATGCGATAGACACACACAGAGCCACGGACCCGATCGCTTATGCGGCGTGACAATCTTCAAATATCCGATTGTCGATTGTGCACGTTCCAAAAGCTGTGAC
Organism: Albugo laibachii; assembly: GCA_902706625.1. NCBI lineage: Eukaryota > Oomycota > Peronosporomycetes > Albuginales > Albuginaceae > Albugo > Albugo laibachii. The sequence continues at coordinate 101,751 of CACSLJ010000036.1, read as the reverse complement.
AGCCTACGAAATGGTTTCAATCAGAAGTTGCTTGCTGTAAGTAGCGTTCAATAGATTCGTACGCACTGTGTTGGGTCACTAATATCACGATGTTTGCGGAATTCTGTGCGAATGTTCAGCAGCGTTGCTGCTTGCTTCTCGGCTGGAAGGCTCTTGGCCAATCTTATCAGCCTTTTGTAGATACTTCGCGTATCACTCATGGCGTTTTAGCAACGCTCCGAGGTTGGATAGGGCGCTTTGATAGAGTGATAACGGTAAAAGCATTAGTTTAAGGAGGAGGATGCTTCTAATTTGACAATAATCTTATCATAAAAATCTCTCAGGATGTCTTTCGGCTCTTTGTTGGCTGGGATGTAATGTCCGCCTTCGTGGATAAAGACAATTGGGTTCAAAAAAGCTTGAGCCAACATCTCACTGCGTTCTATGCTAACAACCGCGTCATTCCGACCCATAATATGAACCGTCGGAATGTCCAGCAACATGCCATCTAAATTTGACCAATTGTAGCTTCCATCTTGAGAAATTCCAGCCGCAATAAAAATCCCAAATTTGAATTGCAACCCATGCTCCTTCAATTTAGCTAGAAATATACCCAAATCCTGTGAGGTAGAACCGTCGTTTATGCTAGGTAGATCACATGTACCTGTTTGTAGCTGCAGTAGCATCATTGCGAGCATTCCCCCTTGACTGAATCCGAGAATACCATCAAAAGGCCCGTGCTCCTTACAGAGCTTGGCAATGTAATCAATGGTCTCGTTGACTCGGCTATAAGTGTGTTTGCCTGTTTGCTCATCGATGTCAAAATCCCACCAAGAGAATTGATTAGTAGCAACTTCTTCTCCCTCACATACTCTAGAACGTTACCACATCGATATCTGAGCTACCAGCACCAACTTTATAGCATACCTCTTTGAATGCTCCTCATTTGTTGGCGCATACGGCACAGATATTGGACCATCGAAACAAGCTACATGAATCTATCATCACATAGCCACTTATAGTGCGATAAAGTATGCGAACCAAATTCCATTTTGGATTTGAAAGCTCGTCGATACGCCGCGAGACGACCCCGAAGTTTCAAGCCATTTTGACGGTAGCCGTGAAGACACAGCACATGATACTTACTCATTATCGTCAGTAAGTACGCTGCCCAATGGCTCTGTATCGATCGGATGCGATTAAAAGTAGAGTGCGTCACAGAATACAAGACAGAAAATAGAATTGGGAAATGTATTACTTAGAACTGCGTTTCGTCCAGTATGCATACCTCATAGCTGTATCAATTCTTGCGAGGGAATCCATTCTTATAGTTTTGATACTTGACTAAAGCAAAGGGAATACCGACACCTCCGCCCACGACACCGATCGCCAATCCTGTAACCCATTTCCTGGAGAAATCTCCTTCAAACACGTAATGTTGATGATGCCCGTCTCCTCCCATTCGCATAGAGGATCGGGATATACTGCGCAATCCAGTCGCTTTGACGATCTTGTGTGTTGATTTCTTCGTGATTTGTCCAAGCATTATCTTTGATTCAGTTGGGCTTCTTCGAGACTTTTGAAATATAACAGTTATGTGACCACCAAAATACCTTATACCTGTTAAATGTTGTTATATCATGTGCAGGATCGCGCAGGCAGGTGCGATAGACTGCCGCCTTTGAGATATACGTAGGAGGCAAAATCACTTTACTTTATTGATATACTCTCGTGGATGCTTTTGTAATCCTCAAACTATGTGAGCTGTCAGAGACAATATAATATAATTAGCTATCGTGTTCTTTTTCTATCGGCTTATGACATTGTGATTCTCTATGGAACATAGCGATTGTAAGAGTGCGGCATCAGCTAATAATTGGAGGAAGCGCTTCTTCTCGTCTTTCGGTGGTATTTTTTTGTTGGAACTGATACAGATTTTGCCTCTATTTGGCTCGATGGTATTGTGCAGCAAAACTCGATCTTGCGTTTGTATGCTCCACCGACTGATATCTACAGGGGAGTCCTGCTGCATAAGCTTGTGATCTTCGGGTCTTTCATAACCAAGAAAGCATAATCGTAATTTCTTGGTAGATTTGCAACAACCAGGACTCAATTCTTGTGACATTGCAGCAGTCAAAGCGAAACTTTTGGGAGAAGCTCTAAAGTTTTCTTTCTCGACTTTGCTGTCCATTGTGTCGATGGCGATAGTCTGAGATTCCGAGATGATCACTCGACTTCGTTTGAGTCGACGTTTACTGGAATTCCAGTGGTTTTTGATGGCATTATCAGTTCTTCCAGGCAATTTTTTTGCAATTTCAGCCCATTTATTGCCATACTTTCCGTGTGCCTCTTTCAGGATGCGCTCTTCTACATCAGTCCATGGATCTTTTCGAATGGATGGATCCAATTGGTTATGCCAGCTACATAAGTATTCAATTAAGCTCCCATCAATATCAGGCAAGCGTTTGATACATACCGTTCTCTGCATTGCTTTCCATTTCTACCAGGCAGTTTTGTACCAATGATAGTCCAATGTCGGGTTCCGTATCGTTCGACAAGCTTCATCATCAAACTATCTTCTTCATCCGTCCATTTTGATACCGGTTTTCTGTCTTTACGCGCTGTATGCACTGCACGATCATGATTCATTGATTGCTTGGCCATTGAAGATTTCGTATCATTGCAAATCGCGACGAGCGAAGCTGTGTGTTCATGCATGAGTTCATGCTTCAAATGCATCCCACTGAAAGCCTCACCAAATTGGCAATGATTCGTTTCAAATAATGTGACTACACAAGATCCTGAGCTGGAAGCAATCAGTTAAACTTTCGCCCGCTTGCTTTTCTTCTTTTTTTTCCAACTGCCAATCCAATCGGCTCCACACTTGAAATTTGTATGGAAATACTATGACTTGGTGCGATGACCATTTTCATTCGGATGTTTGATTGGCTGTTAATAAGATACGAAAGTTTTATTGGCTAGACCAGTCAACGGTTGCTTTGGATCTCAACTGTAACTGTATGCATTCCACAATGTGATACATATAGCAATACTTAACCGTATATCCGCTTCTGCTGTTTCGGAAATTGAGGTGCAAAGTCGTTGAGATCGATGAAACTTGCAAGAATTTCAACATTGCCCGCTCAGATCTGAGTTATAAATATTAACCAATGATACCGCTGTGATGGCCGCTGTCTATCAAAACAACCAAAAGCGCAATGAACGACGTACGTCTCAATGACACGAGCGCAAATGAAGAGCCAAAGAACGCAAAAACAAAAGCAAAAACAAAAGACGAACAGGATTTGGAGGATTTGATATTCAAGGAGAATCAGGAAGTACGCGATTCGACAGAATCGCAAGAGTCTGTCGAACGAAAATCGGATGCGGAAAATTCCGACGGGAAAGAATCAAATCGGCCATCTCTCCTCAACAGAGCGTCGCTTACAAATGTCATCCCAATGGATAAACTGAAAAATGGTGCCAACAATGCCGGCAAGTACGTTTTTCTGATGAGCTTCTTTGATAATACATCAGATGAAAATGATTGGATGATATAGATTGCTGTGTACGTCTCTAAATAAAGTGAAAGAAAAGTCGGCGGGCGCTTATGAGACAGCCAAAAATTCAAGTGCGGGAAACAAATTTTCTGCTGGATTGAACAAAGCGGTTTCCGCTGGAAGTGAAACATTTGGAAAGCTGAAGGAAACCGATACATACAAAATGTCTTCCAACTTTGCGAGCACACAATATGAGCGCACATCTGTCGCCGCTTCTGCTACTCTGGAAAAGGTAAAGTTGAATGGGGAGGAGTGGTTCATGCTCATGAATTCTTTGAATAGGCCCGAGCAGGTGCAAGTGTTGGCTTAGAAATGGCGAAATCGAATGCAAACACCCTTAAAGCAAAAGTGGGAGGCAGTGACAAAGGTCAATGACCTCACATTTTCGGTTGGTTCTATTGCTTTTATGCTTGCAAGATTGCGAGTCGGAGGTGACAATAGAGAATTTGTAAATGAAACTATCGAACAGCTATCAAAATTTGATTTTGCCCGTAATCGCTCCTTTTGGCTCAGTTCCATACCACTTGATACTTTCCGCCAAGTGCGTGCAGTACGTGAATTCGATCTATTGTCCAGCTGCTCGAATCAAATTACAATAAGGCATGAGGCCTTCTGCAATATGAACATTGTTTGAAAAAGCTGGTGGTGGTTCAGTACGGGTTGATGTATATAGAACACGTGGAACGTGCGTCTGAAGATCTCTGGCTATCTGCACATCCACTAAGAAAGGGCAATGGTTATTTGAGGATAGAGTAGAAGAGCGTGATGAATCCTACCTTCCACGTGTATTTGAGGCTCAAGCTGCCGTACGAATGCAATTTTCCCAACTGAAGTCGAGCAAAAGAGGATTTTGTGACTGGCAAAATGATGGCTTTGAGTCTCTGTTCCTGAACTAGTGCTCTGTATAGAGTTGACGATAGCCTTCCGTATACGTTCCAGGACCTTTTGCTCACAATATGCTGGTAGCGTGCATAAAATGAATAGATCTGCGATTTGGGTCAAATCGTAGAGTAAAATCGGAAGCTTTTCGTCTTTCCATTTTGGGGAAAGATCTCCGGATTTGATGCAATCGACGAAAGAGCTGAATAATGCTTCAGCAGATATGGTCATTGCTCGACTTCCGTTGCGAGACGGTAAAGTTCGATGGAGTCGTAGTTGGAAATCTGACAGGGCTTTCATGGTTAATTTTGTAGCGTTATCGCTCTTTGATTGCGCGCTAGAACCGTTTGTTTCGTGGCGTTGCTGCGTCAGTCGTTGATCACCATTATTCTGTAAGAAAATAAAATATAATGTGCTCAGTACAACCAGCGCAAGGACAAGAATAAAGCCGAAGGAAGAATCTTCCTTCTCCATCGCGCTACAGCAGCCAAATGGAATTAAGCCAGTGATTGGGCAAATATGTGCTTTTGGATTCTTGATTGGCTGATAACTGGTGTGTTTTGCTTCGGATGAAGGAAGTAGCAGAGTGCTGCTTCATTCAACTCTATGGAGAGATTGTGCGGTCTATGGTAGATTTTATAATGAAAAAACGCGGAGAAATTGTATGTAATGACGATATAATTCTATGAGAATTGTAGTTTCGGCAAATAGAGCCCATTTCTGGCATAAATAGCGAAGTATCCGAATCGAATGAAATCGAACAAAATAGAGCTATGCGGGAAGATCTTCTCAAGAAACTGGAAGGTTTAGGATTCGATGTTGGCTACCGTTTCGCAGAAAGGTTAAAAGACTTTAGCGCTCATTATCGCGCTCAAATAATGACACGAAATACTGCAGATATGCCAAAGATCGTCCTCGAATGTTGGAGCATTTGGATGTGATAAAGTTTATCTGTAAAGAATTTTGGATTTCTGTCTTCAAAAAACAAATCGACAAATTACAAACAAACCATCGTGTAGGACTGCAAATCCCTCGGCCGAATACTCTTTTGATAAGCTTTATTATCTCTGTAGGGTGTTTTTGTGCTTCAGGATTTCAGTTTCCGATGGCTGTCATCATTTTCAAGTTCCACGAGTGAAAGTACTAGAGAAATGGCACTAGTGTATCTGGTTTTCCCTTGCGGATTCATTCGAGGGGCCTTGACAAACTTGGGCATCACGGCGATTGTCAATGCGGATGTCACTACTCTACCAGGATGTAAGTACTTGTAGAATGTGCAGAGTTTTTTTGGACACTAAGAGCGCTATTTTCAGGTTTATTTAACATCAAAATTAAAGATTGAATAGAAACTGTTTCGGGATCTCACATTTGTTCCGCAGAATATGCTAGCCAAAAATCTGGACAAACTCATCTAGCTCATCTGTGTGACCTCCTGTAGCTCGCCCACGAGGAATATGATCCGGACGATACATATCCACAATTAACACCACTCGTGTTTTTTCGGGATGACGGTTGTAAGCATGATGTAATTTACTGTCGTCAAACACTATCAATTCGCCTTCCTCATGCACTTGCGCTTCATTCCCAACCACCATTGAGCAGCATGGAGATCCATCTAGCATTTTTGGTACCACAAGCGATAAATGTACACGTAAAATATGATTTGAAAGATCTGCCCAACCGCGATGTGCTCCGAGACACGTGTTTGGACCCAATTTGGAAAATAGCGCAGTGCGAAGGTTGGGGAGATTTTGGAGAATCTTGAATGTTTTCGGACATTGAGAACACGCCACGTCGACCCAAGTCGTTTTTGAAGCGTCAGAAGCAGGAAAGGTATAGCAAAATGGGAAGATCCGCCATTCTCGACTCTGAGAAACGTAATGATTTTCAGGCCAAATTGGCCAATTGGCACCTTTTTCTGCTGCCAACATTTCCTCCAGAATGACGGAATAGTTCTCTTTCAAAATGTGGAGCTCAGGGAAGATCTCAGAGTAACTGTAGAAATTTTTCAAGTCTTGATCGTAAATCTCGCTTTCATCGGTAGTTGAGTGTTTATCTTCTATCTGTCCAATTGGTTCCTCGTCCTGCTGACCGTTGATTTGATGGTCAGCAGTATCGAATGAGAATCGATCATTCCTTTCTTTCGATCCAGAATGAGTCGTTCCGTCGATTACTGCGCAGTGTTTATGCTTGTTACTCTGAAAGCTCATCTTCTGTATGTCGTTCGAAGGCTTAACGGATCATGATCTTTACGCTGGATATGGGTAAATTACAAAAATGCTTCAATGGGCTACAATGTAAAGTATTGATCACGAAGAATCGGAAGCCTTTGATCTGTTCAATGCGTACACCAACGATGTGTATGAGTCAATCAAACTTGCTGCTCGCCTCAAGGAAAGAGTGTGACATAATGAGGACGGAGTGAATATACTTTTGCATATCTTACAAGTCAGTGTAAAAAGCTCGAATAAATGCACATCAACATCATTGGGTCCTGCATTAAGACACATTGCGTTCTTTGCTCTATGATTGGAACACCGGTATGTCGGGCACGGTGAATTGAGACGCTTAAATGTCCGATACGTCTCCTGGCGATTGTCGAGTACGGGACAGAAGGCCGGATACATTCGATGTGAGTCCCAATCTTGCCACAAATATTTCGGTCAGCAAGAGAAAATCTCAAATACAAACTGGCTTTGACTAGATGTGCTGGTTTTGGGCATTGCGTGGTCGCTGAAGAGTCCAGGCATGGATAGCGGCTTACATAGTTTGCTCGCTTATTCATGTTCTCGCTAACACTCATTCCATCATAAAGACTGTCACAATACAAATCGTAAAAATTGCTGAAATTGAATGCTCGTACTCCTACAACACTATTTCTTTCTCAAGAATGATTCGTGAGCAAGTAATGTAGATTGAAGAGCCCGTCAGCAAAATTTCATTTGGTTTAAACGACGAAGCAACATTCTATCGACTAGGAATCATTTGGAAACTGTGCAATCCTGTGGACACGGGACGTCATCCAGTCACCATCACTATCAAAATTAACGAAAGCAATTGAACGACAAACCGTGTCCATGTAATTGACTTCAAAATTAGCTCGATACTAGCAAAGAGCACGGTCTCGTGATGACAGTTTGGTCACAAAATGCAACGACAGCCAAATAACACACTATGCAAACCAGAGAAATTAGTGACGCTTTCAAGATTGCATGTACAACGCTTCTCAGGCCACAGATCTCATCACCATCTAAGCTGAAAGCCGCGTGACGATATACTCTCAGAGGTCAATTGTTTCTTTCAAAAGTTCCTTCCACTTCCAGTCGTGCAGCTCAATGCGCTTGCCCACATCAATGAGGTTCTGGGTCATGGTTTCGAGCCAGTACTCGGCGATCTCAAGCTCAGCTTGGGTTGATCTCCAGCGAATTTCTGCCCGATTTGAATCAGAGTTGACTTTGAGAGTGATACTTCTAGTCTCATTGGTGACATCCATTTTCTTCTGTAACGTAGAATCCACAGAAAATAGGTTGGAGGGTTTTGGCACGGTCACTTTCTGCCCATTTGGTAAGGTGGCACTGTTCTTTCGAGCCTTTGAGGGCGTACACGTGTCGCCCTTTGCGTGCTGCGTCGATGATTTGTCATGACGATCTCCATTTCTCAAACCTCGTGGATTTTGATGTGCTTCATTCTTGGTGGATGACGAAGTCACTTTTCGAGATTCTTTATCACGGGTAGCTGATCTTGATGAAGAAACACGGTCTCCTTTCTGACTTCTTGATCCCGCGGTAGCGCTGTTTCTACGATCATGTTGTTGTGGTGATTCTTTACTCTTCCTTTGAAGATTTGAGTGATCTCGAACGGTTTTCCGCGCAGAAGCAGGAGTTGAGTGGACACTTGAATGACGAGAAGCACTACTCAGTGTTGATTTAGTTGCTTCTTTCGCATGCGAAATTGACCTTTTTCTTGGAGTTTGCTGGCGATCCCCTCGCGTTGGAACCGAGCTTTTATTTTGCATACGAGGTTCATCTTTCTTTCCCTCAAGGTCATATGGCGATCGCTGATTCTGTCTTGATCGCTCAATACTTGGGCTCCGGCTAGAGTGCTTCCGTCTGTGGCCACTTTTCCTCTCATATCTTGGAGACCGAGCTGATCGGGATCTTTTCCGATCGCGCTCTTTCCGATCAAGGCTAATGCTTCTTTTCCGAGCAGTACCCCGACTTCGGTGTTCTTCGTAGTGATCGATTCTTTCAGGCAAAGTATCCCTGCTTCTACTTTTTGGACCGTCTGTTGTACCTACTATACCCGCTTCGACTTTTGCTTCGACTTCTGCTTCGCCTTTTATAACCATCGTAATCACTTCTCTGCTTGTCACGTCTCTGATAAGATGAGTGCTCTGGGGGTGTACGAAATGAGCTTCCGCTCCTGCTTATGCTTCGTCTGATTCGATTTCTGCTTCGACTTCGACTTTTGCTTCGGCTACTTCTTCTCTTTATAGCGCGATCTCTTGACCTTGATTGTTGACGGTGTCGGGAAGGCCTCGAGCTCCTGCGTTCTCGCCTATCGAGTGATTGAGACGCTCTGCGTTGATCTCGAGCCGCACTTCGTCTTTGAGACGTGAAATTTTTCCTCTTAGCACTACGCGAGCGTGAGGGGATTTTGTGCCTAGCACCTGCTCCTTTGTCCTTGCTAGACTTCGCCTCTGGTGATGATGCTTTTGTGTGAGGCCGTTGACTTATAGACGTCCTCACGTCGCCAGAATCACTTCTCACTGTATCACTGGATCCATTCTCTTTCGATTCTTGTTCTCCCTTTTTCCTTTTATCATCCGATTCCCCGGTTCTTCGTCCTTTTTTATGGTGCTGACCATCTGATCGTGAGCTCATTTCTATCAAGTAGCGGCTCTAAATAACTGCCAATTATATCGCGTTGAAGTCGAGTGTAGCATGCTTTCGACTAGGAAGGTGGCTGCTTGGCTGATTTATGAGTTCTTATTGTCGGCTGATTGATGGCATACAGTAGTTGACCTAGCGTGATGCTGACGAGAATTATGTATTATCATTACATGCTCCAATGCGCTTATTAAATGACTAGTTTGATCAACTAAGGATTGCTTATTAGGTCGACCTTTTCGAGCCCGCAAAATGCGTACCACGTGGGTGACCGAGCTGATTAACAATCGCTGTGCGCTCATAAGTGCAAAAGTATGGAACCCTCACACTTATGAATCTTAATCGGGCTGGATGAGATGAAGGAAAGCAGGAATGATCCACATTAGTGGACGAGAAGAATGACGGAATGTTCGAACATGATAAACTGCAGGAGGCATCAATTTTTCCAGCCATGAAGTAGGTGGCAATGATCCTGGTTGAGGTGTATAGATTGCTTAAGGGGCATGGTGGCCATAAGGTCAACAAGGACCTCAAATCGTAAACGTTTCTCGATCGACTACTGCAAATATTCACCCTGCAGTAGAGTGTGCTTCTCTCCAAGTGTTTTGCCGTCGTCGATCCAAAAAGACTTGAATGTATACTGTCCGGGACTTTCGACATTGTGATCATACGAATGCTTCAGATTGCCACGCTGTTCTGTAATCGCCAGAATAATATGCTTCAGTTCCTCTTAAGCGCAGTTGATACTCTGATGAATAAGTCCACTTGGAGTTCAGCCATATTCGAATGTTTGATCTACTTTCTTCACACGACCGGTTGCGACCACGACGAACGCAACTTCGGGCACCTTAGCTTGCTTTCACAAAGACTTTTGTATCTACCAAAAACATTTAATCGTGACTTAAGCTTTGCATTCTTCACAATTAGTAAATTCATTGGATGACGTTCTTTCCAATGAGGCGACACATAAACATGCTGAGCCTATTTCCATTGAATCGCCATCCGTTATCGTCCTCTGCTCGCGCTTTTACCTCTTTGATAGCTCGCATTAGCTTACCTGCCGTCGGTCATTCTCGACATTGCTCCTTAACTCCGTTGCTTCCATTATACCAAAATGAAATTGTGCAAGTGGGTCGAATCGGAGCCGGAAGTCCTCATTGGTGGGCTACGCAACTCTCCAGGATAGAGAACAGCAAACTTATCCTTTCAACTGGAATGGGAAACCTGATACAGGTACATACGATCAAGAACTCACTCGTACCTCTGACACATCGATCTCTTTAGACAAGAATCCGTCCGACTCAAGCGACTTTGAAGGAACCACAAGCTCATATTGAGGCTTGTGTGATCCAAGAGCACCTCAATGAACGAAAAGTATCGCCAGACGATCTGATTGTAAGTGTCTTGCTGGATTCGGAGCCACATCATCCAACTCTTGGCGGTAAGAAAGCGTACGAGCATTCTCTAGCTTAAGGCTCAACTCGGGCTTTTTGTGTAGATCATCTCATGGAACCTCTTACCGGATACCATGTCAGCGACGGGATCCAAAGCGCAACAAGGAAACTAAGCGTGAACAAATTGGATGTCGTCATTGTCCGTGCCCCAAGTCATCTTTCAGTGGCGGATACCGCTAAATGGGGAGAGGAAATGGCTTCTGTATTAGACTCTCACTGTGAAGAGAATACGATAAAGAGTTATGGGTTTTCATTCCCACTTCAGTCTATCCGAACCAATTTCTCCGAGATTCTTGACTGTATGAGCCAACATTGCAGTCAGCATCCAAATTTGCGAGTTCTCCAGCTTCCTATAAGCATTGGTCGATTCAGTGTACAAGATTCAAGACACTTATATGCGTTCAAGCAGAAACACAATGTCGTTGTGTTCGCAGAGTATCCTCTCGTGACCCTTTCATCCCAACAAAAACCATTATACTTACAGGCACAAAAGCACTCGAATGGAAGTGAGATCGCAAAAACCCTCAGTGAAGCGTTCAATCTCGCCATTTCAATGGAAAAACAATACATAGAATCCATCGCTGACACATTGGACATGACAGTCGCTCCATCCAAAGGCGATATCGTGCTTGCCCACAGCTTAGCTCATCAATGTGAACGATTTGATTGCCTGGAAGAGTGGATTTACATCCGTGAAATGCAACTGCTTCCACAGCTGGACAATCTTCTGGAGAAGCTCATTGAGGAGACAAGCGCGAAAAAATTTGGCTTTGGATACTCATTAGTCATACGTGAGTTGATACGATGTCTCTCCACATCCGTCGAGTTCATAGAAGCCGAAATAGCCGACCGACTCTGGCAAGCATTAAAGCTTTCCAACCTGACTGCAAGAGAAACCTCTGAAGGAATATCTCACTGCACGCTGGACCAACTTGCTCTAAGAGCTGCATGGAGCTTTGGAGCGGATGTTGTACTATTGCAAGAACGATTTAATCTCGAGAATCTCTCGAATTTGGTGCTAAAGCCCTATACGTATGACGAATTGCAAAGCATCGAGACCACCCTAGCATTACAGATGCAAAGCAAATAGGGATCCATTAGTCTCATGCCAATAAATCAATTCAAAGTTTCCATTCATCGTGATTAGCATTGCGATCCATTCCTCCTGGAACGGTTGAATGCCTCAAGTTGCTAAAATTAGCAGAGCGAGACGCCTCGAATTCTTCCTGGAGACACAAAGCAAACGACGCAAAGTGAAGAAGAGCATGTCGAACCCGGACCGTGGATCAATGACTCAAGAGAACATCAAATTCATCGGAGTCGCACGAGCTACCGACAAGGCGATCATTTGCTGTTACTTCCATTCCGCAAAAGCATCCACAAATGTCGATTTGGCCGAATGCGCAAAGTGGAAAGAAATGTATGCAAAAGTCCTTCGTGCCCCAACATGGAAAACGCAAGTGACCCCAAACGCTCGGCATTCTCTTGATTGCGATCCCAACAAATTCCACTTTTCCATGAGCAACGACGAGCTGGTGTTTGCAGTGATCACTGTGAAGTCGTATCCCATTCGTTTGGCTTTCCAACTGATTCAGACCTTACAGCAAGAATTTGTGCCGAAATTCGCCACCAAAGCGCTCAATTGCCGAGAAGTAGGTACAGAAATTGCTCGAGCTCCCAAAATTGCAATGCTCACTTTGTTATCCGATAGCACGGGCTGGATAAAGAATGCAAGAGTATGATGCAAACGCTGGCAAATCAGTATGACGATCGGACCAAGGTGGACAAGATCTCAGAAGTACTCCATCAAGTGGACAATGTGAAAAGCGTCATGCACACCAACATCCAAGTGGTGCTGTCAAACACCGAGAAGATGGAAGTCGTGGAGCAGAAGACGAACGATCTAAGCGAACAAGCAAAGGTATTACAATCACACTCGCAGTGGGGAAGAAAGTCTGACTGATTCGGCAGGTTTTTCGTAATTCTGGGCGGAAATTGAGGAAAGCGATGTGGTGGAAGAATGTCAAGCTCACGATCGCTATCGGCTTGTGCGCTATACTCGTCATCGTCATCATTTTGGCCGTGTCTGGCGTCTTTAAGAGTGGGTCCAAGAAGATGCTGCGCACCATTTAATTGGAACGCTAGAGTAGCATACGACACAGGTTCTTTTGCATCAACTTATTCAGCTTACAAGTTCCTAGAGATCGCTAGGAAACGCCAGAGAAAACTTTAAAATACGCAACACACTCTTGAAATCGCGGTCGGAATCCTCAGGTGACACTGGAACTTGTTCGAGCTCATCCATCGCTTGAGACAGCGTTTTTTCAAAGCGAATTGCAAAGGCCTTGGTTTGAGTCACCAAACTGGTGAACCAATGATCCTGATACGAGTTTCCATCGCTTGCACAACGACGCTTATGACTTGACAGGACATCGCGGAAGCCTTCCAATACCAGGCGCATCACGCGTATCTCTTCCTCGGACGCACGGCCGAGGACTTCATTCCCGCTACTCTCTGAGGCCTTGATCTTTTGTTCTGCTTGCTTTCGTCGATTTTGTACAAGTGTCAGCGCATCACGAAGTATTGTCCAAACATACGGCCAGCAGTACTGCTGGGTGACCTCGGCCGTGAACATCCATTTGACGATAGCAGCAGATAAGATGATATCCAGTCGGAGCATGAGACTTGAAATCACTTCGATATGTTGTGGGGAGTGTTGCCAGACGCTACTGAGAGCAGTGATGATTCGCACTTGCTCATCCAAGCCAGATAGAGGGGAATCGTTGCCTGTAAAAACTTCCGCATACTTCTCCAACACGAGCCGGAGATGCGTGAATGTAGCGGCCCCAGACTCAAGCAAAGCGGTCACAAACACTTCAATAGCTTCGAGACGATCCACATCAGGTTTGGTCAATTGTTCCTTCATCCATGACTCCAAGTTTGATGCTGTAGGATGCTCTTTCAATTTACTGCGCACAGACTCGAAAAATGCCGTCTGCTGAGAAGAAGCTGGAGCTTCACCCTCACTTGATTCTGCCTTTATAGTATCCAAGTATCGAACACGAGGAGCTGGAGGTGGGGGCAGCAGTACGTGCAATTCCTTTGGTAAGCATTTTTGCATGTGATCAAGATACGAGAGCCGTACGCATTTTTCGATAACTGTTGCCACAAATAAACGCTGGGGATCATCTTGTTCCTCCTTCAGAATATGGTTCCAGTGCGACCAGCGCCATTTGTACTCAAAATTGGATAAAAAGTGGCTGAATGTCTGCACGAATGCACTTGAGGCATTCCCATTCATGGTTGGAATCTCACGGAATAGGAGCTCAATCAAAATCGCAAAGACCGGTGAGAACTTTGAAGAGTCCTCTTTGAACAGATGATACAAAACCGTGTTGTAATATGCGATCGTCGATGATGAAAATGACTGCAGCGTCAGCACTAGTAATGTTTCCATTAAGATGTACTCGAATTTTAGAGGTTCTGAGCCGGATGGTTGGTCCATGCTTACATCATTGTTGTCAACACGCAGCATATCGCAGGCACTCATCAGTTGCTTGGAAGCTACGTCAGGCTTTGGATAAAATGCCTACAGCCACAAAGAGAGCTGTAAGTATGGTTCTCGTTTACCAATAAAAGCAGTCATTCCGTACCATAACGACGTCTGCAAAGAGGGTTCGAGCTGTATAATAAGCTGCAGGATGCAATTGTGCTATCATAGCGCCAATAGCACCAGCGTCTTCACCCAAAATTCGAGATAGAACCCTCAGAGGTGGTTTATTGGTGCTGTTGATCTACGCAAACAATTGAGAATATTACTTCGTCAAGATATCTTTGAGGGTTTCACCTGTGTGAGATCAAAGGAGAGGCTGAAGTTGTCCACGCTGCACGATGTCACACCAATCAACTCTACCTCCAAGAATTCTTGCGGCAGTATCGCACCACATACTCTACTGATCGACAATTGTTCACCACTGTTTTCAGACTTGACAAAGTCAGTAAATGGCTGCACAGCCTCCCATAAAACGGACACTGGGTCTGTCTGTTTGCAAGCTGTAGGAAGTGCTTCCTCGGGTTCCCATAAAATTGACAACTGTGTGGCCGATACGATCCAGCTACACGCCTCCTCATCATCCAGACACTTCCACGATCGCTCACGAAGCGCTTGATAATCATTAATCTGATTCAAAAGTGCTTGGAAAGTTGGACTGTTCTCTTTGGCCAATACTTCACCGCACTAAAGACAACAGAATAAATGAGCGACATCAAATAAAGCAGAGTGGGTATACACACCGTCAAAAGTGTCTCGAGTAAAACTGTGACGAGAAAGTCTTTCCACGCGAGAATCGAGAATTGCCGCCTGCAATAAAGCTCTTTGAAAGTATCTTCGCCCTCACTGCCATTCCAAGCAGCATTTTGCAAAAATTGAAGATATTCCATAAGATTCTCAGCTTTCATGACGCCAATTGTGACCAAATTTCCCATAAAACGAAATAAAACGCGAACAGAAATGCATTGTTCCGTGCTTGTGTTCGCATACTTGAGTGCATCCTTTTCTGTCTCTTTGGTCTCTTCCTTTTGGATACTATGCAAAGTCTCTGCGACTTTCTTTAAGACCAAGTACGCAACATCAAATCCAAACAAATTGATCCTGCTAGTGATAGCGGCCACAAACGCCGCATACAGCGCCGAATTTGCCGTTAATCGTGAAGCGCATTTGACAAGAGTGTGCTGCAGACTGGTTTTCTTCAGCGTGTCATTCTCAATCTGGGACACAACGCTGTCAACAAAAGTCTGAAATTCCTCTTTCCACCGATTCTGAGCAGAATTTTGCGTATAAAACTCCAAAAATTGCACCAACGTCTTCTTTGTCAATCGCCACGTTCGCTCATCATCGGTCTCGCGACTGCTTTCGGTCTGATTTCGGTTCTCAAAACGTCTTCGCTTGGGATCATTACGATTGCCGAATCGATTCCCCTCTTCATAGCCCGAGTTGTGAGCTCTAGCACCGCCGCTGTGGTCATCATAACGCGATCGTTTATTGTAGTTGTGATCATTCTCATGACCGCGTCTTCGATTATCATTGTAAGACATTATCGCCACAAAAGGAGCTACTGGAACGAGTGGCTGATATGGCGAATTCCGAGAGATTTTTCGTTGATTGGCACAAATACATCAGTCGATTAGGAGCAAAAAGGAATGGACCGATTCAATGCAAACTTTAAGACCCAAAAACTAAGCCTCCAGCTACTCTACGACTTTGCTATCGCTATACTATCGCTGGGATCAAGTGGCTACATACATTCTGCTGCTTATGCGCGTATCACGCGGACTTTTTGCGCCATTCCGTTGTCTGAATGGGAGGCGATATGACAATGCGTCAGGATTTCTCCTACCGCATACGCTGGTGGTATGAATCGGATCAAGATTTTCAGCCCACTTCGTAGCAAAACGGTGTCCCGGTATTCCCCGATTTCATGGAGCAAGTCGTCGGGGTCGAAATTCTCGCTCTTTGATACAATTTGGAATGGGAAGCCGTGAAGATGGAAAGGATGTACCATTTCTCGACAGCGTGTTGTCGACGGAGGGTTGGCATCACACGCATCGGACACAGTTTTCGTGGAAATCTGCCATTGCTGCACTTGGCCAACAACCATTGTGTGATTGATATAGTTGTCATCGTAAGTCTTCTGATTGACTCCAAATGCGAATTTTACTCCTTTTGCGTCGACAAACATATTTTTGATATCCATGGAGAGCTCATAGCTGTACATGTTTGCAGGAGGAATGGATGAAGCGGGGATTGTCCTTAAATCGACTAAATGCTGGGTATCGTACGGGAGCTTCCACGTAAAGTCAGCGATTAAATTGACCTCCTGTGTGGCGTTTTCAGATACAATGATCTTCATGACCTTTTGGGTTGCCGCGCGGTGATCATTGACGAAGCCGAGCTGACCCAATCGCGAGCTGGATGAATCAGAAGACATCCAATACGTTCCAGCTTTCTCACAACACAAAGCTATATCACTTCGACCGCCTGGAGATATTATGTTTACTGCTTTCTGGACTGGCGATCCCTTGCGGTAGATACCATCTACACCCATTGCATACATCATACAGCCCGGCATTACAAGTTCCACAACGTTGTTTGCGAGTGCGTTGGTCCATCGAAGTCGTTTACATTTGTTTGTCGACATGTGGAGTTCTGGACCGTATTGACCATTCACGAATATATGTACTTGTTTGGTGTCCTGAATCATGGAATTCTCAGGTCGAATTTTGATGTTGGGGTTGAGCTCGTTCGGCAGGAGGCTTTGTTCTGAAACTCCATATCGGCTTATGATCGCATTGAAAATATTGTCACGATTATTGGTACAATTCTGATAACAAACACCTTGCAGAAGCAGAACGACTTCTTCCATCTCTCGGAGTTGTCGAGGATACGACGGGTGATACTTGTTTTCTACAATGAAAATGTTGCCACCCATAAGCCCGCTGATTTGCGAGCTCACCAAGAGATGAACATGAGGGTGGTAATAGATATGATCCGTTATGCTTTGTTCGATGGCATACTCGTATCGTCGGAATTGTCGTGGCTCGACTGCAACAAAGACATTGTCACTTTGGCCCATCGATGAGACTTCCATACCGTGTACGTGCAAATTTGTGAGATTGCTACTACCTTCTCCAAGATGATTCCAGAGATTCACGACGAGCGTATCTCCTTCGCAGACTTTGATGGTTTTGCCTGGAATTTGGCCATTGTACGTCCGTGTATTGAAACTGATATAAGCACTCTCAAATCGACCGGCAGTGACGTTCAAATCCACAACCAGCGTTCCTTTCTTGAATTGAGCCTCTGGGTCTCGATTCGCTTCCATCGCCAAAGCGCATTCAGACGCAATTATTTTTGGCTGTATGAGTGCTTGGAAATCGTTCAAGGCGAAATTAGTGTGAAGAATTGAAGCCAACGTGCTGATCGCTACTACAGATGCTCTCATTGCACTTGCAAATTGAAACTGAACTCTGCATCTTGTAAAGTAGCTGAGGCTCGCTATATCTGGACCCTCTACTGGATGAGTCTGCTGTAAAATCGATACATGAGGGAGGTCTTTAGCAACTTTCCACTTTCGGTATTGGAAGAGCTACTTTCTATTGCGTATAGGCTGAACTGGATCATGGTAGCTGAAGGGCTGTGATCGGCAGTAGAAACTTCAGGTTCTTCATAGCAGGGCTTTTACTTTGAAGTACTAAATCTCGTACTCGACTGATCCTCAGACTACAATATCTCAGTATAAAAGTCAACTGTGTGGAATGCAAGCAATGAGTTACGTGTCGCAGCACATATGGTACAGTCTTGACTGATTACGCCTTCAGACCAAGGTCGAGAATAATACTACTTCCATTCGCCCTTTTGTGGGAGAAAACATGCGGTGCAAAAGTTTATCGCTTTTGATCAATAGCGAACTGACACGTGTCATCTCTGATGAATGGTGCAGGTGGATTGGCGGGCGTATAGGCTCCATGAACGGAACTGAAAGTCGAGTGTCTCGCATCGATGGAGTTTGCGTGAACAGAATAGGCTTTTTGTAAAGAGATATTATTTAAAGGAATTTCTACCAAATGGATATACGTCAGCTGTGCATGCTCTTCTCGCGAGCATTTCAATCATCTTCGTCGTCATTCTCTGTGCTGATTGTCGCTGCGACTGTCTGTTGTCCTTCATACCATTTGTAAAACTGTGTTGTTCGATCTAATTCGCTTTTCTTCCAAGTGTTCCACCACGCGCCAGCAATTAGACCCAAACCGGTGGCAATAACAATGTCTTTGATGGGATTGAATTTGGTCATTCTGATACGGTGAGATCGATCGAAGGTGGTTTTAGATGCGCTTGCAATGTGATTCCGGAAGGGAGCTTTTCAAAATAAAAGTCGGTTGTGCACTGGACCAACGGTTCGAACCGATCATTAGACCACCGGAAAAATTTAGCAGGAGTTTTCAACCAATAATGAAGACATACTCGCCCATACTTTACTGGAATGAGAGTCGCATACAGTACAGCGATTAATAGATCAGCCAATCGAGCCTGTTTGGAGAGCTTGTTCACGACATACATTTGAAGCTTTTTCATATAAACGATAGTGCACAGTGTTTGATCTATATAAGCACTACTTAGGGCATTACTCGGTATACTTATCAAGGGCTATGACCAAAGCTCGGATTGAAGCTACTGCTGATAGTTGCATGACAGCTGCGACGTGATAGCTTGTTTTGAAGAATTGGCAGCTGGAATTCCATCCTAGTACTTGGTATCTCGAATGGAGGGGTAGCAGTCGAGTGCACGACTGAGTGTCCTTTGTAGAGCATTCTGTTTGCTCAGTACGATGAGACATTGGTCCCTGTATTATCGAAACAGATATTGCCTCAATGCTTTTGTCCCCACAAATGTCAATGCCTACAATCCCACTTCCTTAGTCTCATGACACTATTGAGCCTGAATTTGATATAACCTCGTCATAACAGCACATATTACTTCAGTGCCGATGTGTGCGTCTATGGTTGTTAGTGTCGAGGATGTTTCAGAGGTGGAGACTATACTGGTTCTCGTTTCATAGATGTAGAACGCAACAGGCGTCAACATATCATCAGTCGGAATAAGTTGAAGTCAGTCTTCAATACCAAATGCTCAGTATAACAGCAGACATATTATTTCTTGCGAAGAAAACATTAAATCGCTTTGAATAAGGCAAATCGTCGTTAACAAACTAGATAAGAACAAAAAAATCTTGTATCAATCCACTCAAATTGATGAATTTAGTCAGGATTCTCCCTGACTAGCTGTGCGGTGGGTAGTTATCCGCTTGAATTGAGTCTCATTCAAGCGATCTCGCTTCTAGTTCTTGAAATATATTCAAGCCGACATTACATTGTGCACTCAGCCTTCGTGCGGAGCACTCAAATCGAATCAACATCATTTTTAGGAGCGCGCACACGGCAAAATTATGGCTGAAACTTATTCGAACTTGGGATTCAGTTTGTTCCTCCCGGCCAAATGAACAAATATTGTTTGTACAATACTGCCTCCTCGATGCCCGGAATGGCCAGAATACCAGCGAAGTTCGTCTGAAATGTGACTCGCAATTCAGGCAGTGACGCAGCACTTCGCTTAAGATAATCGGAATGGTCGATTTTTCAAATATCAGACGGCAATTTTGACGATTTCCCATGTGTTGCTCACATTCCGGACTCTCCAAGGCATTGCTACGACCGCGATGATCGTAATCAGCCGGACAAAGTGCTGGATCAACTTGTACGCAAGGCTCGGTGAAGTTTCCTTTGCACTTGACTTTTCTTGCTGCGGGTACGGCAACTGCAAGTGCAACCAAAATCCTATTCTTGGCGGATAATACTACCTAGTCTATTTCGATGTACAGTTTTAATCTGAGGAATTGTAAAGAGCTTATAATGCAGAAATAAGTTACACTACCGCTAAGATAGTATCGCAGAGTGATAGCGTTGTCCGTCTCTCAAATGTCGACGCGAACACCTGAAGCCAATCACTTTTACATTTTCATATTCCATAACAGTACTGAAATTTCCTCATCTACCACTTTCTCTACGAAGGCATAAACTTCACCACTTGATATATTCGATAAAATGAAATAGCTTCAAAATTACATTTATCCAAAATATGACATTCTTCTTATCGACGCCCTGGAGGTGGCGGTAGTGTCGGATGGGGCCCATGTTTCTGATCACTTGCTAATGGAAGTGAAAACCGATCACGACGAGAAGGTGGTGGAGCTCCACATGCGCCTAAATTCTTTGGATTGAGCCCTGCAAGTCGCGGCGGAGGACCTGACATTTTATTTCGATCGACTCCTTCCAATGGATAACCTCTCAAAGAGAGTTTCGGCTCATCTTTGATAGGTCGACCAGGAAGACCTCGCCGATCTCCCTGCTGGGCATGATGTTGAGCCTGAACTTGTGCTTGATGCTGCGCTAATTGCACGTGATGATGCGCTTGAGCCAATTGCGCATGATGAGCCTGCGCCTGCGCCTGAGCTTGGGCCTGAGCTTGGGCCTGTGCCTGAGCTTGAGCCTGAGCTTGAGCTTGTGCCTGTGCCTGAGCTTGAGCCTGAGCTTGAGCATGAACCTGTGCGTGATGCGCCTGTACTTGTCCTTGCTGAGCGTGCGTATGTTGAGGTAATCCTTGACTGTGTACAAGACCCGACATAATTCCACGCGCAATCATTCCTCCATTCATTCCAGCATTACGCCCAAGACCCGCCCGAATAGAAGCTCCTTGTAACGAGCCGATTGTCGCTGAAGTAGAGATCAAATTGCCTCCTCCATCACTTTGAGGACCCGAAGCAGCTACCGAATTGATCGCATGCGCACTTTCCACCGAATTCCCTCGAATAAGATGAGCGCCCGGAGGTACACCGGGTACGCCTACCACCGAATTGGACCCTAAACTAGCAACCACACCTTGTTGATTCACGTATTCTGCTGTGGCACGAGCTGAAAATGTTGGCATCGGAGATGTTGTTGGTGGTTCTGATGGTCCTGAGGCTGCACTTGCACCAGCCATTCCAATCGTCGACTGTCCTGTTTCACGCGCTCGTAATAAATCTAATCGTTCTCGAATGAATTGGGCATCCGCTCCAAGCTCTGCAGCTTTCTGGTAGGCATCTCGTGCATCGCTGGTCTGGTTACACGTGTCATAAAGCGTTCCAACGTTGTACCAGACTTCACAGATATTCGGGTTGATATTGATCGCTCTTGAATACGCATCTAAAGCGTCTAAATGCTGATTCAATTGATAAAAAAGCACGCCTAACGAGCACCACACATTCGGATTCTGTGGATCTGTGGTGACAGCATGCTTGTAGGAATCATACGCTTCTTCAAATTCGTGCACCGCCATGTAACATCGACCAAGAAGATACCACCCTTTACCGTCTTGAGGGTCTACTCCATCAAAGGATGAGAGCTAATGAGAAGAAAACAACCGATCGACATACCAATTGTGACTGCTTTCTTGAGGTATTCAATCGCCAGAGCATGTTCAGCGTGTTTCAAGCAAAGCCAGCCCAATTGTTGCAGCGGTCTCGCGTTATTCGGATTCAATTCGGCGACTTTGAGGTACGAGCTTTTTGCCAATTGTATCTACTTTTACCATCAGAATTGTCAAAACGAGAGCCTATCTCCTTACCTCATCTTTGAGCTCGTATACGTGTCCAATTTGAGTCCAGATATCGCTAGCCATTTCACTCGTGGAGACGCTATTCTGCACATCATGAAGCACAGACTTGAGTCTTTCCAAAGCATTTTCATAGTCCCCACGCTGTTTTGCAATAATTCCAAGTCGAAACTTCACTTCGAGCGCCATATTAAAGTTCGGTTCAAACCGTAAAACCGCTTCAAAGGATTCTTGAGCGTGTTCCAGTGACCCAAGACGCTCATATAATTGTCCAATCCCGTACCAGAGCGTCGGGTCTTTCTGAGAATTGGGATTGTTGTACATTGCGTATTGGTACGCGGTGTGGGCACTTGTCAGATCATTCATCATGAGGCAGCAATAGCCTAGATGGCCCCAGGCTTCGGCGTTCTGTTCATTTAGAGACACGAGACCTCGGAAGCAATCGGCTGCCTATATTTGTAATATTTGAATGTTGATCAGGTTATTGTGAAATGATTTTGGTGAACGGTTGGTATACCTTGGTATAGTCCTCAAACTTTTCATAACAGCAACCAATGGCGAATAACGCGTGTGCATTTAACCGATTGTGAGTGAGTACTTTTTCATACGCGATCATTGTGTTTTCATCATCGCCCATCAACTCGGCGATTCTGCCCACAAAGAGCCAAACTTCCTCGTTGGCGGCGGATAGCTGACGAGCATACTGAAGAGAAGTGAATGTGAGATAACAATTGTGCGTGGAAGCTTTGATGCACGTACGCTATTGCTCTCTTCTAATTTCGGCGTCGCCATCATAAATTGACAGAACGAACACGTCCTCTCTTTGAGACGTTATTGAGGGGAGGGGGAAGTGGTTTGCTCTTGTCGCAGAGGATAGTGTGATTATCTGGAATAAGTGCGGTCGGAATACGGAAATCGTATTGGAAAGAACCGTAAAGAACCGTAAAGGTGGCTGTAATAACAATCACACGATTGAATGGTGAAGAGAAGAAAAAACCTCACCCGTCTTTTTTTACTCGCAAGGGTTCTTGAGCAGTGTGGGAGCGTTACGCACGGACACTTTAGACACAGTGTGAGTCGACTGCTTGACCTCTACACACTGATTCGTATAAATTGTGGACGGACTCCCTTATAAGAGATCATTTAACATTCTTCCAGGTGTAATACATTTACGTATCGGTTAGGAACATTAGCGAAACGACTACTAGCGACGACTTCATCGCTGTTATGACGTGACACTGCTAATTTGTATCGAGATCTATGGTGTCGGTTATGCTTACCGTCCAATTCGTATTGGCTCATGCGTTTCGCTTCATGTTATTGTGATGTTAACGCTTTTGACAAACTCCGTTTACATTTGGAGCAAAACCAATCGCTCTCCGGGACCTTTTCCAACTTTACACATTTCTATACATAAGATCATAAGCCGTTTTAAGCGAGATTAGCGAGATAAGGAGGGAACCGTACCAGATGAAAGACTTTATCACAGCCTTTGCTGCCGTCTTCCGATCCGCAAATGACGTGGGAGTTCAATTTGATCTTGTTTCTTCCACACACGCCGCAGGTTTGCATGTCACATTCGTCACAGAACCATTCTTCTTGCGGCCACGACTGCAGGTAACATCAGTTAGTACATATATTCCTGATAAGTGATTGAAACGGTACCTTGATACCGATACACGCCAAGTGGAAGGCTTTTGGACATCCATCGCAACCGAGTAATTCCCCATACAATTTACAAATGAAACATTCCACATCCCAAGGACCCACCGCTCCTGATTCTAATTCTCGATTTGAACTTTTCATCCTGATTTCATCGTTTTCCTCAACATCATCATGTCGCCCATCCGCACTCAACCGCAATGATTGTCTTCGTCCATCCCCACCAACACTCTTCTCTTCCGCCCCTTTCGTATCTCCTTCACTACAATGCTTGCAATACAACTTTCCGCGCGGCATTCGACGTATATTCAAACACGAAAGATGAAACACGCGCTGGCATCCATCACAAGAAACCACTTGACCTCCTTCCCGACACACATAACATTCTTCTTCCCACTCCTCCGAACATTTCTGTGCACTTGACACGTCATCCCTCCGCGCGCGCTTTCCCGCTTTCCTTTCGGAACCCGATTCTTCCTCAACACTGTTCTCCATTTCCTCTTCCTCTTCCTTGATCCTACGTCTCCTCTCCAATCGCACACGCTTCCCCTTAGCGTCAGGAACCGGTGTGAGTGCATGTTCGGAGATGGAAGCCATCGCTAATTGCCGCACAAACGTTTCCATTGCGAGTGAAACATCCGCAACAAACACACAATTCCGCACCGCTTGAATCCATCGTGAACGATGCGTACGTGAAGGCCAGAAAACCGCTTCTTCTTCCGCGAAAATCTCAAAATCCTCTTCTTCTTCCTCTTCGTCCATCATTCCGCGCATCGCGATATCTTCCTCGTGACTCACGTGTTTCGGCAGATAAAGCGTCAATACCTCACGTTCCAGCATCAAAAGCGCAGTCACACAACTCTCCAAATTCGCATTTTCAAGTAATTTCAGCCAATCATTTCGACCGCGAAGAAGACGTTCATTCCAATCACTTGCACGATCTTCCAGACGATTGGAGAGCCAGGAATGCAAATGCAAAAGCTCTTGTTGTAATGCTTGGATGGTTGCTTCACGATGCACCGTTTTTGGCCATTGTTTCATCGTGTTGGGCCAATTTACAGAGGAGAGAGTTTCCTCGCGATTGGAATGGCGAAAGAGATCTTCTTTTTGCATATTGGAGATCGCAGAGAGTGCGCTTTCTTTAGGCAATTCACAAACGATCGATTCCAATCTCTCTCGTAGCACTTCATTGGATTTTCGATCCAAATGCTCAAGCAAATCGATCACTTGGCGTTTGGAGGGATAGCAGTACCAACCGCTCTGAAGAGCGGAAATTGATTCACTCGGTACTTGGATGTACAATCGCATGGGATCACCCTTGAAGAACCAGTATTTACATCGATGTTCATCTTGGCCCAAGGCTTCGGTTCGAATGGCATTTTTACGCAATTCGTCTTTGAAAAGCTGTCGTTTCGATCCAGTGGTTTTTTCACGCTCTACTTCCAGCTGACGAACCTCTATGCAATGTGTCACATGGAATAAAAGCTCTTCTGGAATTCCCAATTCGGAAGCTTTGGCAACCATTCCACGAAGCGCTCCTAAATCTCGTTTGGAAAGACTTTGGCAGATGGCTTCTTTGAGGCTCTCTTGTTTGCGTTCTAATTGCTCTGCGGATCGTCGTTTCTGCTGTCGGAGGTCACGTGCTTTACAGAATTCGTCTCGTTCAAGATCCAGTTTCTTCTTCTCAACCACGTATACGTGCCGAGAGATTTGATCTTGTTCTTGTAGCACTTCAAGTTCTTCTTCGCGGGATCGCAAAAGTTCTTCTTCCTCTCGTTCTTTCTCATCAAGCTCATCCTCTTCAGCATCCAGTTCTCGCTTGATGCCATCTTCATCGCGTGATTCCAATTTTGACGCTTCTTTCTTCTCTGTGAATTCAGCCAATTTGGTCCGATGCTTCTCACCAAGACGTTTCTCCTCTTCGACCTGGATCCTACGCTCCTGTAGCATCATCCGATTGTATTCTTTCATGGTTTTCATCATCTGGTCCGTGTTATTGCCAATGACTTTGCGAAGCTTCTCGGTCATGTACGCTCGACTTATCAGGAAATCCAACAGCGCCAATTTGTGTTCGACCAAAAGCTCAGCGTGGTTATGGGTCTTTAAGTGGAGTGTGGCCTCTTGCAGTAATTTCGATCCATTCGACAGGAAGCGAGGAACCGAGAGAATAAAACTGTACAAAACAGAAGACCAGGATAAGGAGTTGAGCATGGTTGATGTGGGCACTCCAAGAGACAGAGGAGTTTGTTTCAGCTGATGACGACACAATTCCTGCTCATCGAGCTCTTGTTCCACGTCGGATACATACTCCTCGTCTTCACGATCTTGCAAAATGAGGTCAAGAAGACACATGTGGATCTCTCGTACGAGGTCATTTGGACTGGATTGCGTCAAAGCTTGACTGAAGGATTCAATTGTGAGCGGGGCAATTTCTAGCACAGCTCCAAATGTTGAAAGACAGTCAAACACCGCCAGTAAAATGGCAATATCCTTCTCGGGAACTCCTGCAAAAGGACATTTCGATGGTCTATTGCAAATGTGAATAACAAGTTGGAGAGAAATGGAATGACAAACGTACGGAGATGGAAGCATTGCGATTTGCTCGGTTTTGATATGGGAACTCGAAAATTTCTCAGGTGTTCCCTCATAGAACTTTCGTCTTTTTTCCAACGCTTCTTCCTGTGGAATCATTCGCTTCCATCAGCATCCTTTTAGCATGTGAGTCTGCATACCTTCTTCCTTAACGCGGTGTCTTCCTTCTCTAGCTTCTCCAATTGATCCTTGGCGCATCGGATACTTTCAGCAAAATTCTCGGCCACTTTTCCAAGCTTCTCCTCTTCTTTATCTCGAAATCGGACCTTTTTACGGCTCAGCATGATTCGATCCTGGATCTCAATGATGCGTCGAGCCCGTGCTTCAATAGCTTCCATGGATTTCTCAAACTCGGAGTCTTCCTTTTCCTGCTGAAGTTTCTTCCGATGGGCATCTCGTTCAAGTCGTTCGGCTTCCCGTGTGATACGAGCTTTCTCTTTTGATTCTTGTGTAGCTCTTCGTCGTGTGAGACAATCGCTATACAATCAACAAAACTAGAGCCTGAAGACCTCGACATACTCTCGACACACATACGCGCAAAACTTGCAGTACCACTCGGATTCCGGGATTTCTTCCTTCTGGAGACCTAGGCTAGCGTATCGGCTTGCTTGATGCGCCACAACAGCAGACGGAAAGCAGCCTACGTACCATTTTAGATGAAAAGCTCTTGGGCATCGATCGCAGCAAAGAAGCTCGCCGCCGTCCTAACGTTATAACATGATTGATCACGGTTACGAAAACAGTAAGCGAACCGTACCTTGCACAAATTACAATACCATCGATTATGATCGGTCCATGCATCATGATCGCTGTCATGCTCCTTTTTATCGCTGCTTTGACCGTTTGTGGAGGCCTCTTCCTTGTCGTCGCCGTCACTTTCTAAAACGGTGATGATCATTTTGGGTTTCTTCCTATTCTCAGGATCATTTTTGACATGATTGAGTCGCTGGCCTCTGGCCAAAGGTTTTATTTTTCGCTTTTTTCGTTTGGCTTGGGAAGTAGTATCTTTGTTGGCATCTGGTGGTCTCTCTGTTTCTTCTGGACCGGCTTCTTCGGCGGATTGATTTTCTATATTGCACAGCTCGTACACTCGAAGTACTCCGCTATGGTTTACATGCTGTTCTTCTTCAAAAACCGACCGCGTTTGCTGACGATTCTCTCCAGTCTCTTCATCCATTTCCTGTTTGTGTTACGAGGCAGATAACGGTTATACTTGACTTAACAGTGAAGACCGGACATGCGACCGCTTCTTACCAAATCTATGCAATGTGGCGCGTATTTCTCGCTGTATTTAATCTCTGTAGATATTGCAAACGTAACGCATGGGATACGTCGAGCCCGTAGACGAACTTTTACAGTAGCGCTGTGACTGAAACGCTTGCAATTATCTTGACCACAACAGAGGTCGAAAAACGTACACGGATTTCAATTATAGCCGAAGCTGTATCATCATGCTGCTGTATCGACAAATCTTTTTGGAAACCATGGATTCGAAGTTTCTGAATTGTAGGGTCAGTAGGATTGCCCTGTAGCATACTTTGGAGGAGGAGCTACAGCGCACACATGACCTCAGCATTTTGTGTAGAGCTTCGATTTTCGTACAGCATGCAATTTATAATATGGTGCTTGGTCTTTATAAGTTGGGTGGAGAAAAGTCACTGGTATTGCCGCAAGGCAGTATATCAATTAGAATGCTGCAGAATATTACGCTGTCTAACAGGTGGCACGTACGCCACGCAATGATACACTTCCGGTAGACTTTTAGATCTTTAACGATGCGTAGTGGTAACAACGGGATTTTGATATTATTTTACGGAAGAGAGCGGCTTTTAGCATCCCACAGAACACCAAGTAGTAGAATAAATGCACAGTGAAATTGAAGCAATATGATGCATGTACGACCACCTCTGATGCGATTGCCTGTGCTATGCTGTATTGATTCAGCTGAACTGTCGACTAAATTTCACTTTTCGCTTCCCAGCTACCTTAGACCTTCCCCGAAATTCTGGCTGTCGAATTCGTTGTAATCACCTTGCGGAGACTAAGGCAGCGCACTCTCTCTAATTCCGAGTTCTCAACAAGTGCGGATCATTACTCCGGTTAAACCTCGTGCGTAAGAACAAGTTTCAACCCAAATGATCAAAAGCAATAGTCGACACATTCGAGAATTCTCGCTCCTGTACACTTCGATGTCCTCACTGGCGAAATATAAAGCACTGAACCGGTCTGCCTTCGGATTGTGATTATAATGAGAGCGGCAGTTAAGAATATCGGGGGAACTGATCTGATACGATAAATTCAATCATTTTAGTGTAGTCCAGAGAATTGCGCCAATTCTGATACAATGGTTTTATACCGGCAGCAACTCACCAGCTGGTGAAATTGGTGAGATTTCCAAGCTATGCAACTAGATACCATACATGCCAAATGACAAGCAGCATTATTTAGAATGATCGCAATCGATGCTTTCATTCTTTCTTTCTCAGCTGATGTTTCTCCCCTTACTAGAAAGAGTTGACTAATCTGCGAAGGGTGCATGAATGGAAAGTCATCTGTTCAGCCATTTGGATCATCTACATATGGAAAGGTGAAGGCAAAAGCCTTGTTGGAAGTGGTTCACAGTGATGTCGAAAGCGGGAAGTCTTGTTTCTTTCCATTTCGAGCCAGGCACGAATTTAGTCTGTTTGCTAAGAAGATTTGTATTATTGCAAGATATGCGCGCAAGTCTTGTGCTGAAAAGACTTGTATGATTAACGGGTTGACGCAGAGAGCAAATACCGTATAATACCATTTGCCATCGTGCGGATTGGACGAAATTCGATTGCAAATGGAACGAACACAGATTTTCGGACTTTATCGTCGCATCCTCAGGCTTGCTCGACGTTATCCAAGCATCAAACGCGATGCAATAATCAACGATATACGAATGGAATTTCGAGAGAGTCGAGATATCACTACAGCAGCGATAATCGATCACAAAATTGCTTCGGCAAATGCAGGAATCAAAGAGCTGCTGATGTATGCAAATTTGAATCCCGTTGATCCAAATTGGACCGTTGAGATCGGTCGACCAAGCGAGAAACCAGCAGATATGGATCGTGACGTGAAAATCAAAGCGAAGCGAGTCGGAGTAAAAAACTAGCTTGAAGAATGTCACGTCAAAGCTTAAAACCTCTAAAATATACATTTATGACCAGAGAGCCTAGACTAAGGACCCTTCTAGCACCCTAGCCATTCACCTCCAATTCGCGCTGAAATATGTACAAACAATACACATCGTGCATCTCACTAAAATGTAAATCGAAAAGCTCCAAGACATCGTTCCCAGTGCTAGAAGATACAAGTGGATTCATCTTATATCTCTCGGGAACAATGGTCTCTGTGCATGCAAAGCCGGCAGAACGCATTTGTTTCGTAAATTGATCCAACGAATCTCGAGCTTGTGATGCCAAATGTATGAATTGACCACTGGAAATCAGCATGTTATCAATTGCATTCACGAGCACTGGGACCAGCGCGCTATGGTATACCAGATCGGAACCTAGTATAATGTCATACTGAGCAACGGTGTCACTGTCTTCACATCGCGGCCAGCTGTCACTTTGTGACCAGTCGAGTGATACGACATCAATTTGGCACGAGTCGATACTTCCTCGTTGCTTTATCTGTTGGCAGTGGCGCTTGTGATGTTTCCACGCCTGCTTCTGACATTCACGAGAGCAGTATCGTACGGTCTTGCATCCAGCACACAATGACAGATGACCATCAGGATTTTCAGGTCTGCATCGTTGTGACACTCCACATTGACTGCAAACGGCTTCTGGAATTTCACGATTTCTGATCTGTGCTTTGCGATTGATGTCCACGTTGTACTTCAGATTACGCACTGTGGAATCAAAGTAGTCCGAGAGGACGACCTTTTTGGGGTCGGTATACAGGTAACAAGCCAGACCACTCACGCCACATCCAGCACCAAGTTCTAATACGCTTATGTCATGAAAAAGCGCTTGATTCTCAACGATCCAATGCGATAAAATTACTGATGCAGACCATATGGAGACGCCTGTGATATCATCTGAAGCATCCGTTTTGAAAGCTTCTCGATTCCATTCCAATGCGAGTTCACGCGCCTTCAATGTGCACTTTGTCAAAGCTTCTGGTCCAAAGTCGAATTCCAAAATGGTTTCTTGGATGACTTCACCTTCCTCTTGGGGTTCGAGATTGAGTACCGCTTTCTCCATTGCCGATCCTTTAGCTAGACGATCTTCTGATGCTGAAGGGTGTTCCAGTAATGCCTTCACTATACAATAATAACACATCTGTCAATATACCGCAAGATTCCGGGCACAATAAAGTGGAAAGCTCACATATTTCTGCGTCTTCACACTGGAATGCTTCAGTCACGCATCCTCGGCCAAACGAATTCTGAGCAAGCACGTCCATATCAGAGACCGATTGCAAAAGTTCCTTGACAATTGCGAGGTGTTTGTTCTGCACAGCCCAATCTGCATCCGTGTCAGCGGTCAGTATCGAACCAGGGACCAAACGTATCAAGAACGTACGTAAAGGATAATTCCCATTTAAATTGGCAATGTGAGAGGCTTCTTTTTGGAGCAGGTACTGTACACAATCTAAATGTCCATTGGCGCAGGCTACATGCAAAGACCACGGTGCATACGTTAGCTGTGGTGCAGCAGCTTTACAGAATGGACTACGAACCCATGTGAAGAGGTGTATTTCCAGTGCATTCATCTACGTAATTGACCAGGTCCGATACTCTCTCCGTGTTTGCATCTTCTAGCAGCAATTTGATCTCATCTAAATGCCCGTACCGGGCACTGACCAAAACTTGGTCCATCAAAGCCAATCAAAAGCTGACGAAATACGCAAAACTGTTATATCTGTTATTTAACCTGACAAAAATGGTATAATCTACGTGCAGCTGCAATATGCGTGACATCTCAACGATTTCGGCTGTTTCCTCAAACTACCACGATGTGAAGGTGTGGTCTAAGGGTTGGAAATGAAGGATAAGAGTTCTTGTAATTGTGTCCTCTCGGAATCAATTGCAGCAGTCAACTTCTCCACAGTTTGCTGACTTTTTTCGAGCATAAGTTTCTTTCGCAATCGTGCACGACGCGCGTGAATTCGATTTCTTTCTCGACGAACTTGCTCCTTGTCTTCCCTCGTGTATAAATTTGAGCCAAAGAGGAAAGCTGATGGTGTTGTGATAGAGTTGACATCTTCTTCAGTTTCCATGTCGATTTCCACGTCCATTGGTTCTGCGCACTTGGCTGGTTGATCATGAGTTCCTATCTTGGACAGAATTCGGGACAGATCGAGCAGATTATTTGACTCGTCATTCTTATCTCTTGCATGTGTGTCATCATTTGTGCCCAGATCTTTTCGAATGGTGCACACTCGGCGAGATGAGCCTGAAGATGCAATCCTCATAAGACAAGCTGCGATGACATGAACCTCATAAGCTTGTGATAAGAAATGATGCTCCAATTGCAGCTCGTGGATTTGTTCCTTGAGTTGTTGTAACAGCTCTCGTTTCCGTGTCCTTGTCCGCTGAGCATGTAAGCGATTTCGCTCTCTATTAATTCGAAGTTTATCATCGCTGGCGACTGTGTTTTGTGTGTACGAAAAATGACAACTTTTCTGCATTTTTTGCATCAGGTACGATTGCTCATCGACCGATACAATGTATCCATTCTTGCGTGTGTCAAGATTCTCCTTCCGCATTGGATGCGAGTGACGTTGCGCATGGAAAGAAGTGAATTGAGTTGCATCTCTATGCATTGTCTTTGTTTTAGAAGCGATATACTTGCGCGGTGAAGATGTGATTTTTTCAGAAGGATCTGTTGGTGATAGCGGCGGTGTATGCATCACGGATGACAATCGATCCTTAAGAGATCGCAGCGGAGGCAAGTACATGGATACTCGCTCGCAATCCATACCCATTTTTGGATTCAAAGTCGCGCAGTAAAGTCTTTTCAAAAATGACAGCCAAGTCGCAACGGAGTGACGTGATGAACTCGGAAAAAGATCGCAAACTGAACCGTCAACAAATCTTTCAAAACTTATATGTCAAAAGTCTCTTCAGTCCATTGTAAAAAGCGTTAGCAGTCGCTTTCAGCTTCTACTTTGCGTGCTGACGTCAGCATACGGCTGACAGATAAATTTCGAGTGAAAAGTCGCTGGAAATAACTTGAATTTTGATTGAAAAGCATCGCTTTCGAAAGGATGTGTCTCAAAAGTAATTATTTGATGATCTTTCTGATACGTCAGTCAAAGTGCCTCTACAATTATTCAAAATAAGCTTCCGTGTCATTTAAGAAATATTTCGAGAATCGAAAGCATCTCACATGAAACTGTTAAAGGTGTTTTGACATGTATGGTCCATCCAGTTGGTATCCTAATTTACGATAATACCCGCGCGTTCCGACGCCCGAAATCACCACAAGTTTATCGGAATGATGTTCTTCCCTACTGATTCGCTCGGCTTCTTCCATGAGCAAGGTACCAAAGCCTTGATGCTGAAACTTTGTAGGATCACGACAGTGAAGCGGAATGGATGATCCATACACGTGCAATTCACGCACAATCGAGCATCCTATGGGAATCTCGGCCCGGAATGAGGCCGAGCTGGCCTTACGCAATCGTAATAGTCCGATAAGAATGTTTTGTTTTGGGTCCTCGTACGCTAGAAATGTCTCCCATCCTTCATTTGCAACATAATCGCGTCGCACAAGCTCTACTTGATCCGGAGTTTGCTGCTCATGAATGCCTTTAATTCCGACTTCCCGTGTGCGCACATCGTTGCAAGTGAGACCTAAATCTTTCATGCGCGCTAAAGCCAATTCTCTAAGATTCCCGTTCTCGACGCCTGAAGTTACAAGTGGCATTGGAATATCGCGCTGAACACGATACACTCTGGTCCATGGAGGAACAAGTGCCAGTAACTTTGCCATCAATTCCACCAACTCATCAGGAGAGTAGTTTTTATATTTTCCAGTCTTCCAGATTTCGTAAAGACCGGTGCCTCGAATCACAAGTGTTGGGTAGATTTTTAATCCATCTGTTCGGAAAGCTGGATTCTCAAAGAACTCTTTAAAGCCCAATATGTCTCTTTCTAATCCCATATTTGGGAGATCTGGCATCAGATGAGCGACGATTTTGTAGCCACAATCTTTCGCAAGTTGAAAGGAATGACATACAGCAGCGACAGTATGCCCGCGATTGGTATCGCGAGCCACATCTTCATATACACTTTGTACTCCGATTTCGATCCGTGTGCATCCATACGAAAGCATATCGTTCAAGTGAGATTTTAAGCAGTAATCGGGTCGAGTTTCAATGGTGATTGCGGTACATTTGACATCGCTATGCTCAGAATATCGAACAGCTTCTTCGACAGAGGAGGACGAGTGACCTGATAGCGCATCGTGGAGATTTCGGATAAAGTAGTCTCGATAGGATCGATCTAGCGAGAGAAATGTTCCTCCCATTACAATAAATTCGACTTTATCGACGGAATGACCGAGTCGTTTTAGCTGATCGACACGATGTTTTGTCTGGACGTAAGGATGGTACCGCGCTCGTATGGCTCGCATGCTCGTTGGCTCATATCCAGTATACGATTGTGTCGAGTACTCGAAATCAGAGTCGGGACCTCCGGGACAATAGACACAGATATTGCCTGTCATTGCGATATGGGGACATCGATGCGGCTTGCACATTACCGCTACTACAGCGATACCTGATGCTGTACGAACAGGTTTGGCTTTCAAAAATGGGATGAATTTGGCTTTGTACTCTTCCGGAACCGCTGCGATGATATCAACGAGCTATATTGCAGCATGATAAATGACGATTTTGCAAAGGATTAAAGCGCGTACCTTGGGCATGGAAGGAAGCTTATACTTTTTGGCAATATCATTTTTCAGTCGTGTCATATTGACAGTCTTTCGGGACTCGTATGCAGCGATGAGCTCGTCAATGATCGCAGCAACTGCGTGCACATATTCAGCGCTGTGACCAATGTCATCCATAACAATGGTAGCGTGGTGCACGTAATTATAGAATGTAATACCTAGTTTTACATTGGCGCATTGCGATCGCTTAGAGAGCAACTATGCGATGCGCAATAGCTCATTCTGTGACATTTTATAGATTGGAGTTGATCAGCAAAGCATATCGTGACAGGAGATTCGTCATAGCTTTCATGAGAAGAACGGAGTAAATGTGCATTTTTACATAGTAGTGTGCCTATTTAGCGAATAAACTATAAATATCCTCACCAACGATGCCCAATGCCGCCGGAGAAATGCATTCCCAGCGCGATCGTAAGCGACCACACCACTCTTCCAAACCGTATCAGCGTAATGATTTCAATAAGAAACGACAACGTGATCCATCCTGGTACCAAGATAAAGGCTATATGGATCAGGAGACCGCACCTTTGGAAGAGAGCTCTATTGGCATCCAAGGCTTTTTGACTGACGTAGAAGGATTTTCAGGAAATTACAAAGAACGCTATTCTGACTTTATTGTCCACGAAATCGATGCGACTCATCGACCAGTTACTCTGGATACATTAATTAAACGGTCTCAACCACTTGCGAAAACGTTTCAGGAGCTCATCGTTAGTTTTCTATCGACCGAACCGCTGAATGAGAATTACCATTACGATGGGAAGGTGATCAAGCAGCTGGTTCGAAAGCTTTCAGCTCTGAAGCAGAACCAAGCGCAAGAAGAACAGACAGCGCTCGAAGCTTACAATTATCGTAAATTGGCGCATTTGGTTACGAGAGAGTTGGGGAACGCAGAAGGTGAAGAATTTAAAACGTTTATGGAACGTGTAAAATCTCAAAATGAGCTGGAAAATGCTCAAATGGATGAGAAATCAGATATTATCAAGAGCAAATTTGATCAAACAGCTTCAAATGAGGACGACTTTGTTTTTTATATAAGTGGACTGAGCGAGAAAAAGGATCGTGTGATGCTGCATGAATCGATCCGGCGGTATGGCAAGAAGCTTATTGTAGCGGAAACCATCACAACAGCCAAAAACGGGAAAGTTATTCGAGTTACGCGAGCGCGGATTGACAGTAATGGAATGCTAAAGGATGAAAAGCGGCGCGATTGGCCTGTGCATCTTCGTAAGTATTCCTATCCAAAAGCTGACGAAAGTCTAATCTGTCTGCTTTGTAGCTGATTACTTGCAATTTGTGCTGTACAAGCAGAACAAAGAAACGGTTTCGGTCATCTCACAAATCGCAGGTCAGCTTCATGTTCCAGTGTCCAACTTTGCATATGCGGAAACAAAAGAGAAGCGAGGGATCACGACACAATCATGCACTGCGTATCGTCTGCGTAAGGAACGCTTCCAGCAGCTGGCTCGTTCCACATATCGTCCTCTTCATGAGCATCCTTTCATCGTGGCGAATTTGCGATATGTGGCCTCGAAATTGAGCAAAGGATCCATTTGGGGAAACCAGTTTACTATCGTCATTCGATCACTTTCCGATGCGAATGCTTCTCTGAGTATGGAAGAGCGTGTGCGTCAATGGAATCGAGCTGGATTTATCAACTTTTTTGGCACCAATCAATTTGGCTCTGAACGCTTACCTTACAGCTCCATTGGTCGAGCGATCTTACGCAGAGACTTCAAACAAGCAATCATGATGCTACTAAAGGCACAAGAAGGAGAAGCTACCAAGATCCGGCAAGCTCGAGAACACTATCGCCAACACAAAGATATGAGTGCCGCTTTGCGCATGTTCCCACCCTTTTTGGTTGCTGAACGAGCGGTTCTGGAAGGATTGATCAAGCATGGTAGTGAGGCGCATGAATTGGCTTTCCAGAATGTCCCTCAAAATCTTCGGGCGATGTACGTGGAAGCATATCAGAGCTATGTATGGAATCAGATTGTGAGCAAGCGAGTTGCTCTGAGCTCAGACAGAGCAATTGTTGGCGATTTGGTGCTACAGTCTGTGGATAGGAGCGATCCAAACAGCACAAATGTGAATTCGGATGCGATTTCTCAAGTTATCAGTCTGACAGAAGAGAATGTGAGTCAGTACACGCTGAAAAATGTGGTGCTTCCTGTGCCCGGATTTAATGTGGAGTATCCAAATAACGACATTGGAAGCGAATTCAAAGCTCTTTTAGCGAAGGATGGTGTCTATATGGATACATGGAAACCTACAGCGGATGGTAAATGCAGCTATAACCTTGACGGATTCTACCGACTGGCTATAGAAACACCGCGAAATGCTGCGCATAAAGTGGTGAAATATGCAAATGTGACGGAATCGCTGGTGTCAACTGACGTGGACCACCTTACTCAGAAAGTGGAGGTGGACCACTCTATGGATCAAAGCACGTCAGAAGCGGAGAAAGAAGCGCTGATACTGGAGTTTGCGCTTCCTGTCGACTGTGACGCCATAGTCGCTCTTCGCGAGTTGATGAAACAAAAATGTGAGGTATTGAGCTCTTCGGGAAAGGAATGTAGCAAAAACAGTGCGAGTGCTGTGAAAGGCACTGAGAAAGAAGCTCCAATTGAGAGAAAACCACAGAAAAAAGCAGTTTCTATAGGTAGACCAGGATTTAGCTTGGGACGATTTTAACGCGTAATAGACTTCCGAACAAGTCGCATGCCGTATTCTATAATAGGGTTCTATGCCACACCGTTTAGAGCGATCTTGAAGCGTCACAACATCGACGATTTTCATGTCGAAAGAGAGTGAAAATGAGTACGAAGCTGTTCAGCTGCAATATAAAGTACGATCAAACTCTACCAAACACCTCAATACATTCCTCTTCACTATCACTAGATCATTATACTGGGAGATGGAGCTGTAGGAAAGACCTCGATCGCATTGCGTCAGACGGAAGATGTGTTTTCTAATACTTATAAGCAAACAATTGGCCTCGATTTTTTCCTTCGGCGCCTAACACTTTCAGGTGAAAAATCTCGAAAATCCGATTTTTCTTTCGATTGAGCTCTTTTGAATACAGAAAATACTCCCGTAACGCTGCAAATCTGGGATATTGGAGGACAATCTATCGGAGGGAAAATGCTGCGGAATTACATTAATGGAGCACAGGTACGCTGACAAACTATTCGGAGCTTTTGGGTCTCCTTAAAGGTGGCATTTTGATTCAATCATGGTTGGAGGTGGTCGTTAGGCTGTGCTTTTAGTGTACGACATAACAAATTACGAGAGCTTTCAGAATTCGGAGGACTGGTATCAGCTTGTGTGGCGCACTTTTGGACAAGATAGCTTACCTTACATAGCGTTGGTCGGAAACAAATGTGAGCACACTTCAGTTTGCATGACACACTTACGATCCTTTGCTTGAGTAGCGGACTTGAATCACATACGAGCAGTCGAAGATGAGAAGCACAAACAATTCGTGGCCGAAAGCCATCTTCATAGCTTTCAAGTATCGGCGAAAACAGGAGATCGTGTGGATTCGATGTTTCGCCAAATTGCAGCAGATTTGGCAGGAATCAAGCTGTCGAAAGCGGAGCTTGAAGATCAAACTCCAATCTTGCGAGCTCAAATCATCAATCATGCGCAACATGATCCAGATGTGAAGGATCCTGATATAAGGGCAAAAGACCGGGGATGTCTGCTGCAGTGATTTTAATCATAGAAAGAATTTGGACAAGATTGTTATTTCACATATTTGACTATTGATCGCTGGTGAATTAAAAAGCTTCTTGAGTCTAGTAGTCGTCATCGTCATCAAACATGCTTAAACCTCCAGCCATGTCCACCTCTTCTGCTTCCTCTTTCACCTCAACTTTTTCCTCGGCAGGTGCACCGGAAGCAGCTGCGTCACCTCCGGCTGAAGGACCAGCAGAACCACAACCACCGAAAGATGCCAGTTTCTTTGATCCTTCGGCAATGATCTGATCGATCGATTTTCCATATAGTTCGGAGATCACTTTTTCCAATCGTTCCGAGTCGATTTCAATACCAACGGAATTGAGAATCTTTTCGATATTGGCAGCCGATGGAGACTCGTTTCCACCGAGAACAGCGAGTAGGTAGGCAGCAATGTAACGCATCTGCACATATCATAAGTGTTATCACGATGTTAGAGAGACTGCATCGCAATGTACCTTGTATCAGTTTAAGGTCGAGTAAAGCAGTTCCACCAGACACAAGAATGACTTTTGTTCATCACCACCCAACCATCTGCCACTAATTACAAATATAGACGATATCTTCTTGATTATGAACCAATCAATTAGCATTTATAAATGACCAATCATCACGCAGAAAATCAGTGGCTGCTGTACTCCATCGAAATCAATCGTCAAAGCGCATCTTTCGCCAATCCCAATCAGAAGTACCATGGCTCCACCAGCAGTATGTGAATGATTTATGCGCTACCAGTGTGCGTTGCTAGCTGCAGAGGGTTATTGTGTGTGCTATTGTACACACAGCATCACCGTCTCTGCCCGGGCACTCCGCGTATCGTACGATACCTGTGATGCAGTGGTCAAGCGTCCGCAAGTTAATAACTCTCTGTACTGCAGCAAATCACTTGGGTGACAGCGTATTTTCTTAATGCGTTTATCTCTCATCTAACGCCCTTTTTCTCTTATGATAGAACATAGGAAAGAAATTGAGCAAGAAGCAAGTGTTAAAGTTCACAGTCGACTGCACGATTCCCGTGAATGATCGTGTTCTAGACACGTCGTCGTTCGAAAAGTTTTTGCACGATCGGATCAAAGTGAACGGAAAGGCCGGTGACCTTGGCGATTCAGTCACAATTTCACGCGTGAATGCCAAGCTGACCATCGTCTCGACAATCCCTTTTTCAAAGAGATATCTCAAGTATCTCACCAAGAAATACCTCAAGAAGCAGCAATTGCGAGATTACTTGCATGTGATTGCATCGGATCGTCAATCGTATCAAATCCGATACTTTAACATTCACGATGCAGGTGCAGGCGATGACGATGATGAATAGTTTTAGACAAAGTTGCTGGGATTGGTACAATACATCACCGCATTCTATATTTTTGATTGCTAGTTCCATACAAGTAAACAAAATATATCGATAGCTCTCTTGTCGTCTGCACATTTCAAAACCTCTGCATAGAGTCTATCTAGATGGCTCGCACTAGCACTGAATTGATCGCGTCGATCCATTTCCGCGAGCCATTGACTAAGTCGTTCAGGTGATAGACTCGGTTCGGCTGGGGTGCAAGACATATGAGCGAGCTAGAAACCAAAGCAGAGTACTCGGCGTACCGTGACAACATCAAAGGCAGTCGTGCTTTTCGACTGGACATACAGATTCTTGGACCATGGAATTTCGCCTAACGCCAAGATGAATGACTCGATGAACCGAAAATAACATCAAAGTTCCAAACCTTTTTGCTTCATCCGTGTCGGGTCGATATAAATGAGTCGCGGCATTGATGTGAGGATCAATTGCCGTTTCTTCGAAAAAAGACCTTTTCGTTTGCTGATCAATCCGCACATTTTGATCAGCTCATCATCTAACAAGAAGCGATTCCTTGAAGAAGGTGAGCGATTCTGTTGTGTGAAATGCAAAAATTTCAGCGTACCATAGAGAGCTCGTGCGGACAACTGGAGGAGGAGGCGCTGCTGCTTTTTGACGCGCAACCTCCAATACATCCACTGGGGCACACACACTGTCTCCACTGGTTCTGCATCTACAATCAGTCTGTAAGCGCAGTAAACAACCACGAAGAAGAAGGGGTGTACTCGATGAGAGGTTCAGCAACCAAGCCCGAAGACACTTGGAGCTCAGTTGCAACGCCTGCAAACAACCAGTCTTCAGTGGCTCCATCCTTACACGACGAGGTCAGATCATGTATGATGAGGATGAAGCACGTACATTATCTGTCGGTGGCAGCTTGGCAACATGAGGTATGTAAGGAGAGACTTCCGATCCAATGGTATCCCAATTGATCCCTTCGAAAAATGAATGCGATTTTAAAGCTTCGTACCCATTCCCATCTTCTTCTAAGCCTGTTCCTAGCCGATCTTTCGGATCCTGGATCAAGATTTTATCAATCAAGTCGCTTGCTACTTCTGGGAATCCCTCAGGGTACCGAAACTCCTCGGCAGGATGATTCAATATCTGCTGAAATGTCAAGTACTCGTTTTCTGCACGAAACATTGGCCTTCCGACCAGCATTTGGAAAATCATACACGCTAAAGCCCACAAATCACACCCTCTAGACGCCTCATGATCCCGAAGAACTTCAGGCGAAACGAACTCGGCAGTTCCACAGAACGTATTGTGCTTGTGTTCTTCCGTCTCATCCTGCCAATGAGCCTTTAGTATCGAATCCAAACTCTTCATCACCCTACCTTGGCTGTTCCAAAATCAGTTATCTTGATGTGTCCACTCTCACTACAAATTCGTCATGAAGAGCTTTGTGACGTTGATGCAGACAAACGTACCACAGCAAGATATTCTCCGGCTTGAGATCACGATGAATCACTCCCTAGAGCCACAATGATCAGATATATATCATACATCATCAAGCTCTTACACTAGAATGCAAATATTGCAACGCGACCACGATTTCAGCGATGAAGAATCGGACAATATCCAAAGAACACGCTCGATCTTTCAGCCCGAGAGCTACTTGCTCTTGATGCTTCTTCCTACAATTCACATAAGTGAGCTGTCTACAGCTAACGACACTGAACGCACGTGATCACATCCAGCAATTCACCGCCCCGACACAATTCCATCACCATATACAGATAATTTTCATCCTAATCGAAATATGAGTCCATTCCATCCAATTCAACAAAGGAAACCAAACCTGAAACGTGAAGAAAAGCTTGACGATACGATCGTGTGAGACTTTCGAGAAAACTTTTCGTTCCATCATCACAAATTTGACTTTTTTCTCCTTCTTGATGAATCGCTTTTCCATAATTTTTACTGCGTACTCCATTCCGGTGTCTTTCATACGCGCGTGGACGACCTGAGAAGCGATTAAGTACACTTTGCTGCATTCGGATACGATTTATTCATACTCTTGCGTAGGCTCCTTCACCAAGTGTGGTGCCAAACATGAAATCGGCTGAGGAAGGTTTCTTGCCACCACGATTGCTCGAGGGTCCTAGTAATACCATAGATTAGTAAGGATGTAGTAGAGAGGTTGCAATTGTGATTGCCTGATGAGGAGGATGGCAAAGACGATGATTCCTGCATTTTGATAGTGGAGTTTCTTGATGTATTAAAATTTATAATGTAGCTTGTTAGCAGCAGTATTTGATTATGGGTAGCGCTAGGAGGTCGCAAATGATGTAAGGCAGAGCATATACAAGAAATAAAGCGAGCTTGAGTAGAATGCGTGAGCTGAGACGCTCAAATAAGTGAAATGATTTCGGGAAAAACACTGCTGTACTGGATTGTGTGGTGCACGTAAATTCAACTATTATTCTACGCAATGATACGATTTTTCCGGATGGTCGAGCTCTTATTCTTGACTGACAGATGGTCCTGATCATGGTCGTAATTATAGTCGTAATCATAGTTGTTCTATTCTGCATGCTTTCTGGCCTGCTGGAAGGGATAGGTAGCTGTTGGATGTTGTAGTCGGATGTCATCGATCGGTTTCTCATTGATTTATAGAGCTTTAAACTCGAAAGCTTCTTTATTACAACGATATTAATGATACAATAACGAGGATATGTTTGCTGGGATGCTACTTCTAGCAATGGATGAATTACTTGGTTTGTTTGACTGCTGTTCATTGCTTTAATAAGACAATCACTAGAAATTGAGAGAAACGCCAAGAGTATTGAATTTTTGAGGAACGCGTTCTACTAACGCCAGCGAGTACTGCTGTATCGCATCAAGCTGCAATAGCTGCAATGAAGAAGAGGGATGATGATCAGGATGCTTGCCGATAGAGCCATAATGTCGATGCAATACTGTACGATGCGATGAATGACGGAATTTGAATGTATTCGTGACGAACTTAGGATAGATTCGCCCTCGATTGGTGGCGATACTGTAGCCAAATGAGCGAAATAGATGAGAAACAGCGCATTGAAGCAGCAATTCTCCACTCACTTTACGATAATGATGAGATCAAAGACACATACGAATACTCTATAGAGAGGGATTTCCCGCATGAAGTCATA
This sequence comes from Albugo laibachii, assembly GCA_902706625.1. Classification (NCBI taxonomy): domain Eukaryota; phylum Oomycota; class Peronosporomycetes; order Albuginales; family Albuginaceae; genus Albugo; species Albugo laibachii. The sequence goes on along the minus strand of CACSLJ010000036.1, from coordinate 59,358 downwards.
ATCGGCGTGATGAAATCGCTTATGGTCGATGCGTTTGTGCAGAGCCAAGAGCTCACAGTATCCTTTTACATCATCAAAGACGAAGCGAAAGAATTCATGAAAAACGGATCGCCGGAATTCATCGTATTTCACGCTATATCAAAAGATGAAGGGACAGGACGCTTGGACTTGGAAGCAAATTTTGGATCCTCTGTCTTCAAACTTGGACAAGGAGTTTGCATGAAAAATAAATGGATTCGCTTCGACAAAGCGACTGAAAAGTTTTATCGGAATGTACGTGATTCATATAAAGCCTTTGTACTCGACAGATATCTCATTATGTCCAAAATATAGCTAGACTCTATCCAAGATGAAGTCACAGACACATTGAGGCGCGTTGAGAAGGCTCAAGGATCGATAGCATCACTGACTGCGGACGAGGCGAAGGCCTTAAAACGACGAAATCTGCTCGAGACACGAACGAGAAAATCTTATCGGATCACCAAAGGAGTCAAGTTTGCTTTAAAACGTAAGAAACAGGCTTCGGGGCTCACCAAAGAATTGCTGGAAGAGTATGTATCAAACATCTGAGGCTGGAATGATGCTGACTTGAGTATATTGGTAGTGGGGCTTGGCAAGAAGAAACTTTCAAGCCTTATAATTTCAACACACTAGGGCTTCCAATTGCTGGAGGATACCTACATCCGTTGCTCAAAGTACGAAGTGAATTTCGACGTGTGCTGATGGATATGGGGTAAGCTTTCTCATTTCCGTCTTATTGCATCGCTGACGATATGTCTTTTAAGCTTCGATGAAATGCCAACAAATCGATTTGTGGAAAGTAGCTTCTGGAATTTCGACTCACTTTTTCAGCCGCAATCTCATCCAGCGCGAGATGCTCACGATACATTCTTCTTGACAAGCAAGCTCTCAGGCCTAATGTTTCGTATATTGTGCTAATCGCTCGCTGACGATGTAGAACCTTCCGCATGCAATCAAGTCCCAGAAGACTATTACGAACGGGTGAAAGAGATGCATGAGCACGGAGGACACGGGTCGATCGGGTAGGCGTATCTCTGCATGATTTGTTTTGTCAGTGCTAATGTGCAGATCGTAGTCATGGAAGTGGCGCCTTCAAACGAGAAACTTCGATGGAAAACGTCTTGCGCACACATACAACCGCGATCTCGGCTCAGATGTTGTACAAATTGGCAAATGTTGGTCATGTATACACCATATTCAACTTGCGTGCTAATATGACACCGCTCGTAGCAACCAGGAGGATTCCAGCCTAGAAAGTATTTCTCAATCGATCGCGTTTTCCGCAATGAAAATATGGACGCAACCCATCTCGCTGAATTTCATCAGGTTGAAGGCGTAGTGGCGGATTACAATTTATCCTTAGGCGACCTCATTGGAATTATCGAAGCATTTTTCAAGAAAATTGGTATTTTGCCTCAAATTCTTTCTCCAATGCTTTATGCTCGTTTCCATGTGCAGGGATCACAAAAATGCGTTTCAAGCCGGCGTACAATCCTTATACTGAGCCTAGTATGGAAATATTTGCGTTTCATCCAGATCTAGGCAAATGGACTGAAATTGGAAACTCCGGTGTGTTCCGTCCCGAGATGCTTCTTCCAATGGGATTACCAAAAGATGTTCGTGTGATTGCGTGGGGATTATCTCTTGAGCGGCCGACTATGATCAAATATCGAATCGATAACATTCGTGAGCTCTTTGGCCACAAAGTCGACCTGGAGAAAACAAAGGCAACCAAATTATATCGTTACTAGTGGATTCTTTTTATCGCTTTGGGTTTGTATCTCGCCATCTATTTTGATCGTTTATTAAGAAATGCATCGATACAAACGGCTTTGTCTGCATGATTGAACTAGAAGTATCAGAAATACACGATGGTTGAATATTTTGAAGTGATACTCGATGGCCATATTACTCTATCTTCTCGGAAGGAAACTCTTGGCGTGTTTTGATCCTGATATAGAGTGAGCAGCCATCACAGGGAACGACATTGTTTTCTTCTTGTAGCTCCTCATCCCATATCCTGTAGGCATCTCCACATCGACAATCGATGGAATAACAGATTGAAAGAGAATCATTTACGTCCATTTGAGTCATCTGGAGCTCGTCAAGGAAGAATTCTTGCGATATACGAGTAACTTTTGTTGATACTGGCAATAAGGTCATATCGTACCTTTCTCGAGCTTTCTCATCACGAAGCACTTCGTACGCTTCTTGTACTTGAACAAATGACGAACGATTCGCATCATTATCATTTCGATTTCTAGAGTGCTGTTTATCGGGATGCGATTTCCTCGCTTGCGCTCGATAAGCGCTTCGTATATCCTCCGAGGACGAAGTCGGACTCACACCTAGAATGTCATATAGCGTCATTTGTAAGCCAGCGCGATTTTGATGGCTTCGATTGATGCTGATTGGTACAAATTCTCTCGGTCCCAGATAGCCCTCTTGCACGCTATCACTGGTACTAACCACGCAGGAATTATGATTAAGGCCCATTCATGATCGAGCTTTTCTTCTCCGATAAGAATAAGACTGATTGGCTGCTCTACTTGGCAAGCTATCTCACTAATAATACATTTAAAGGAATTTACAGACAGTACTTGTGAAAATTGGTAGTATACAAGAGTTACTGGTTCTCTATTGAGATTGCATTACCCCGTATTGATTTCCACCATACTGAGTTGAATGTAGTCATCAACAGAGTCTAGGATCTTGGTATCACTTGCCGTTTCCGTACCCGCAGTAAGGAAATATGAATGCAGATAAGCCAAAAAATGATATATCTAGCATGCTAATTAGTGTGGCATTTTGCCAGCTGCACACGTTCGTCTTAAATGTACTGCCGTCGAAAGCAACGAACGTGCGCACCAAACATTACCTGAATCATGGTCAGTGCTGAAGCTGCCGAGCGATGACGAAGCAATGGGTAATCTCGGGCTCTCAGGTAAGGGATTCCATCAGTAAACCGAGCATGGACTTGAAGATATCATGATAAAACGGAAAGATTGTACTGTAGTGATTTCTAACGGCTAATTGTGTAATTTTAATCAGCTAGGTACAGTAACTGACCGAGTAGAAGGTCGCGTCAGGATTAAAGAAGAGGAAGAAAATGTCAAAATTCATTGCGAAAGTAGCGGCTTTGTACCGGAAGAAAGTGGGTGAATCGCTCACAAAGTATGGATTAAAATACGACGACGTTCTGGTGGATACTCCTGAGGTTGTTACTGCTCTCAGCTGGATAAAGAAACAAGATTACCTTGGACGCACTCGTCGAATTGCGCGCGCCGCAGATTGTGGACTGAAACGCTCGTATCTAACCGAAGAACTGCAACAAGTCCAACGTCCATTTGATAACTATCTCTATGAAAAGGTTCAAGAAGCCGAGAAGCTCCAAGTGGAACGCGATGCATTGACGAAATGGTAAGTTTCATCAAACGTACGGTCAGATGCTTTCTTCAGAGGAAGAAGATTCATCTGAAACTATTACAAGAGTTAAAACAATATCATTGCATTGTGTACTCAGCGGCTTTCATCCGATTCCTTCTTCCATTCTCAAGGTCTTTTGTTAATTTTGTTTCCTATCGGTTATATAAGCCATGACATTGGAACTGTTGGATGGTACTGCTCCTCCATCGCCAACATCCGGAAGCTATTTTCACGACTTTACGACCACTATTTTCAATTGTTAAGCTTCGTACATATCGATCACATTCTCCTCTACCTCCTCTGCATCTTGTCTCGCAGTCAAACTCGCTTAAAGCAACACATTTTTCCCTTTATCCTGACTCAATGAAGCCTCAAGCTAGAGGCCGTCACACCTCTAAACGCGGCAAATTCGCTCGCAATAAAACAAATCAGGTGCATCAAAGAGCTCCACTAGCTTCCTTCCGTGGTCCTGGCTATAACGACGGCGCTCACGTCACGTTAGATGAAAGCAAAGTCGGAATACAATGCTATCGGTGCCCAAACATCGCCGGCTTCACTGGTATCATGAAGCAACGGTACTCTGACTTTATCGTTCGCGAAGTCGATACAAACGGCGCGATTGTCTCTCTCACAGAGCTCTCTCGAAATTCGACTCCATCGACCAAAACAGTGTCAAATCCAAAGACCCTTTGTGAGCTATTAACTCAGACAATTGTTCAGTTTCTGCCGCTTTCACAGCATAAATCGATGGAAACCCCAATAAATACGCTTGTCAAGTCCATTTTCGCTTCCTGGAAATCGCTAAGAAAATTGCAGAGAGAGACCACAACCCAGCGGAAAATCAAAGAGGTACAAGACCTCATCACAACGGAGCTCAATAGCGTCATCATCGCTGGCCAAATGACGCAATTTCTCCACAAAATGCTCCATACCTCGGGTACCAATGAGAATAGCGATTTCGCGCAGGAAGTGTTCTTGTTTTCAGAGGTGAAGGACAAAGCCGCACGTACGAGGATCCATCAAACCATTCGAACACGATTCGGACACGCAATCGTCTCCGACACGATAGCCAACAAAGAAGGCGTCTCTGTGATTCGACTTCGGCGTTTATTTGTCTCGGGAAAGAAACGTAAAGATGTTGATCGACGAGAAGCGAATCGCTGGGACAAAGATCGACCAGAGTTTCTCGAATTCACGCTGTACAAACGCAATATGGACACCAATGTGGTGATGGCTTCTCTAGCTCGGGCGATACGATGCCGAGTCAGTAATTTCGGCTTTGCGGGTACCAAAGACAAACGCGGAGTCACAACACAGCGATGTACGCTTTACCATGGTTCCAAAGAGCAGCTGGAGCGGCTGAATCGCCTCGATCGATCGCTGGATGAGTTTAATTTCCTCGTCGGGAACACGCGCTTTGTGCCTGAGAAATTGAAGCTTGGAGATCTGAATGGAAACCATTTTTCCATCACAATTCGCGATGTGTGCAGCAGCTCCGAAACTGTCTTGCACGATGCGATTTCGGCCTGGAAAGAGCATGGGTATATCAATTATTTCGGACTCCAGCGCTTTGGTACCAGATCGATTCCAACACACGAAATTGGTCAAGCGCTTTTGCGTCAGAATTTCAAGGAAGCGATCGATTTGATCATGAGGCCTCAATCCGGGGACCCGAGTAAAATACGTCAAGCTCGAGAGAAATTTCAGCAACAACGAGATGTACAAGCCGCTCTGCTGGAATTTCCGCCTTATCTCGTCGCTGAAAGAGCCATCCTTGAAGGCTTGGAACGTCACGGAACCAATGCCTTAGGCCAAGCTGTACAGTGTATCCCGAGGCCTTTACGAATGGTAAGCGAATTTTTCCTTGTGATGCTGAAAGCTGAATGTTGTGGCTAGATGTACACGCACTCGTATCAGAGTTATGTGTGGAATAGAGCCGTGTCCGAAAGACTCACAAAGTTCTCCTCCGAGCACCCCATTCTAGGAGACTTGGCTCTTCCTTCCGACTTCGATCTCGTGGATGAAGAGGTCCTGTTAGTCGACCTAGATGACGCCAAGGTCGAAAAAAGGCGGAAATCCGAGCGTGAGGTCGTCCCGGTTGTCATCACCGAAGAGAACCAAAACCAGTATCGGATCCAAGATGTGGTCTTACCGCTGCCTGGGTACGATATCAAGTACCCTCAAAACCCGCTGCTCAGCTTTTATGAAATTCTGATGGCGTCGGAAAACGTCGATTTCCAAAAGCTCACCCAGACGATGGGCGGTGAGTATCATTTGCCCGGATCATATCGCCATCTGATACGCAGGGCGAAGAATGTCGAGTACGAAATCAAACGATACGACGATCCATCGATCGCTCTTCTTCCAACGGACGTGGATAAGCTGCAAGAACGATCGGTGCAAGCTTCGATTCCAGATGGAAAGATGGTCGCGCTCTGCCTACAATTTGAGCTCGGTACGCTATCTATCCTTTCTCCACCTTTTTTCTCTAAGCAAAAGCCTCTAGGACGCTCTTCGTACGCCACCATTGCAATTCGAGATCTCATGAAGCAACAAAGCAATTGTATTGAAAGCACATGCAAGCCTGAAACCTCTGTGGTCCAAACACACGTCGCTGTAGAGTGTTAAATGCCATTACTCCATTCACAGCATTCAATCTTGCTACAGAATCGATTGTTCCCGCTACACAACACTTTGAGTCACAGAAAATCGGGTAAAATCGAGGCTTACATGTCTTCACGAGAAATACGAAAGTAAAACTCCGGGCTGCTTCCATCCAGCATCTGCGTTCGACTGAGCATCTGGACAAACTCCTCGTCGTGTGTGATGCAAATCAGCTGGAAATTGTGCTGAGAAGATCGAGCGTGAATGATACTAGAAAGACGAGTCAGCGGTTGGCACTCGATCCATGCAATTCCACTCACTCTGTGATCGCCTGGGCAAGACCGTACTTGTTCTCCGTGTCCAAGTTTGTGGTAGGTTCATCGAGCGCCAGGATCCCGCAATTGAGGCAAAATGTCTCCGCAAGGGCCAGTCGAATCACCAAAGCCGCCAACACCTTTTGCCCGGCGCTACAGCGTCCACGCATATCGATAGACACATTCCCTTTCACCATGACCACCCGGTAATTGTACGACCTTGCTGCTTTGAACGTCACACTGGTCTCTGTAGTATCTTCGCCGCTCACAAGCTCAATGGTATCGATATCTTGGCCTTTGTATGTGATCCTCCACAGTGTCCGAATGATGGAATTGATCTCCTCAATCTTCTTCGAGTGATACTGAAGCAAAGAGTGGTCCAGCGCCTTGTAATACGTCTCCAGATCCTTCACAGCCAGCATGGTGGTCTCGTACTGAATCAGCTTCTGACGATGTCGTTCTTCGATTCCCAGGAACTCGCTACTACACAGCTCCACGCGAAAGTCGTGAAGTTGCTCGTCTAGCTGCTGCTTGCGTCCATCCAGCGTTGCGATTTGGCTTTTGCACGTACTCAAGCTGCTCTCACGCGTACTCAGCTCCCTCTGAATTGCTTGGAGGAGAGGCAAAGCGTCTATTTTTTCCTGTAAGCGACTTTGGGTCGTGTTCAACGCATCCAATTCTCTCCTCAGTCGATGGTATTCCAAATTGTCTTGGATTTGCCGCTTCCAGTTTTCCTGGCGACTCAGTTTCTCGCTCATCTCGTTCATTTGAGCCTGCAGGTTGTCCAGCACGCGAATCTCCGAGCTCTGTTCCGTCTGGATCGTGGTCAGCTTGTCGATCACTTCCTTCAGCTCTCCTTGTACATCCACTTTCCGCTGGGTCGATATGGCGTCAGCCTTTGCATCCAGGAGATGAACATCCTCCTGTAATGCTGCAAGCTCTTCCCTCAGCGCCCGGAGCTGATCATTTGCTTGCTCACGATACGCGTGACGCTCTTTTTCTTTGTCTCGCACGTTCCGAGCCAACTTGGGCTCCTGGGATTTCAAATGAGCAATCGAGTCGCAAAGAGCTTTCTCGCGATCTGAAAGTGCTCGCTGTTTGGCCTGAGCCGCTTCGTGATCGACCCGATGCTGCTCCATGCTTAATTTGCTCTGTCTTTGCGCGTGGAAGTCGTTCTGAAGCTGCTCCAGCATCTCCTGAACATTCTGTAAGTGGTTCTGCTTGGACTGTAGATGCCGGTTGATCTCCTGAATCTCAGCTTGCTTGGCGTCTCGGATCGTATGAACCTGAGCCAAGGACCCGACCTCAGCTCCTACCACTTGTCGCTCGGCTTTTGTCAATCGCTTCCTGTCGCTAGTATTTCGCTCGCTCAAGTGGCAGAGATCCTCCACAAGCTCTTGTATTTGTCCGAGGAAGCGCCGATGCATCTCCAATTGCTCTCTTTCTCGCAGAACTGCGTCCAACTCAGATCGAAGAATATCCAGTTCCGCACTCAGGCTTTGCGTTGAGTCGTGCAGCTCGTTCGATTCACGGGTCTTTGCAGAAATGGAGTCATTCAATCTTTTCCATTCGTTCCAGCTGGTGATATTCGCCTCTATTGATTTCCATCGATCGTACGCTTCCTTCTCCTTTGCCTCAGCGCGAAGGATCTTGCCAGTTACTTTGTCCTCGTGTGTTTGCTCACTCAAAAACTGGAGAAATCTCGCTTCTTCCTGTGCACTCATGCTTCTCTGACACAAGGGACACGCATGATCCTTTTCTCCTTTGGCTCTGAATGTCTTGAGGAAGGATACCGTGCTCTTAATGCGTATCGACTTTTCCTTTGCGTCGAAATACGTCTTCTCCAGTCCCGCTAGAATATCGTCGATATTCTCCATATCTGCGGTCCCATTGAGGTCGTTGAGGATCTCGGTAATAGGACTCACAGCTTGCTCCAACGCTCGTTTTTCCGCTTGTTGGGAAGCAAGTAGCTGCTGTAGATGCTTGTACGAAGCTTCCGATTCCTGTAGGGTTCTTTCCATATCGCCCAAGCGCATCTTGATTTGCTCGAGGATTTCCTGTCGCTGGATAATCTGTTGATCACATTTTTCAATTCCGATTCGAATCGAGTCGAGATCGAAAGCCTGAACTCGATCGATGGAGACAAACGGGCGGATTGCGGTTGTTCTATCAGTCAGTTTTTCCTCTAATTCCTTTCGTTTGCCTTCGTGTTCCAATTCCTTGGCTTCCAGTGCGATATGATCGCGCTCATGCAGGCGGAGGATCTTGATTTGCTCGTCGAGCTGATCGACCTCGAAATAGAGAGTATTTATCCGATTGTTGCTGCTTTGGATGTCGTTTTTTACTGATCGGAGATCGTTGGCCTTCTTGAACGATTCCAATCGCTCTTGGCTGACTTTCAGGTGGTGCTCCAGTACATGTAAATCGCGGGCCGTAGAGCTTCTTGAGCCACTTGACTGCAAGAGCTTCTCCTCAAGCTTTCGTCTTTCGTCATCAATGGCGACTTTCTGATTTTCCATCTCCTCGAGCTGTTCGTGAGTGTGCAGTAGCTTGGACTGGATCATGCTCAGCGAATTTGTGATCTGATCTTCGGCGTTTCGATGCTTATTTTCGATACCGACAAGCTGCTCCCGCTTGGTCGTGTAGAGAGCCTGAACAGCCTTACTAGTATCGCTCACATCCAATAGAATCTGAGAATCCAATGAGGTCGATGTTTTCATGCGACTCGGATACTTCAGCGAGTACTTCGCACACAATTCTTTTGCAAAGGTCGATGTCGACTTTAGTTGCCTTGCTTGTTCTTCAACCTTGGCTTCGATGTTGCCTCGAAGCTGGGTAAGCTTTGTGAAATCACGCTCCAGAGTTTCCTTCTTCTCCAAATGAATCGCCAGGTCTTTCTTTATTGCAGTGTAAGATCGCTGTTGTTCCTCAATTTTCATCTCATGATTCTCTACCAAGTCAATCAGCTCTTTCTCAGTCTCCTTCATCAGTTCATCGCCCAATTTAGAAGAAGCTCTTTGAATATCTGTACGATTCTTCTCAATATTGCTTGAGAGATCCTGTTGTTCCGTTCTCAGAGCTTCCTGCTGCTTGACATTCTGCTGGAGAACTTGAATTGCAGCCTCTAAAGCTCCACTGTTCTGTATTAGTTGCGTCTGTTCTTGCTCGATTTCTTTTAACTTATCCTCGACCTGACTCAGCTGATCCTGGATTGAAGCAGCGGCCTTCACTTTATAATGAAGCACCTTCAGATCGGTCTGGAATTCCTTGCTATTTTGCACTCGACTTTTGCGTAATTTGCGGATAGCTTCCAGTGCCTTTGTGTACTGAGACGCTTCGAATATATCGTCAAAGCGTTTTTTGAGCACGGCTCCTTCCTGAAGAGGCCAACTGGACTCTTCCTGATGACAAAAAATGACGCTTTCCAGGATCACTTTACTCACGCCAAACATCTCGGGCAGATGGCGATCCAATTGGCCACATTTCTGGCTCATGCTGACCTTCTCTCCATGCTCGTTTATCGCCCGAATGACTCCATCCAGCGCCTTGAACCGGATACTACTCCGCGTCTGCTGTAATTGAAAGGTACGTTGAACTACCATCGGCTTATTGGCGCAATTGCGAAAGCGCAGACGAATGCTATTGAAATGGAGTGAAGAGATGGTATCCGGACACATTGATAAGGTACCTCGCTTTTACTTCTGTGGTTCCAGCAATCTTTGGATCGTGGATAAAGCTCTGGCCATTCCGAGCACCTGGCGGTAAAGTGCCTGTGCATGCGATTTTGAGGCACTCAATGATGGTCGTTTTGCCACAGCCATTGTCACCGAGTATTACAGTGAGCGGATGAAAAAATTCTATCAGTTCCTCACGATTTGGGCTGAAGCTCCGGATGCCACGGATAGAGAGCTTTTCAATGCTCGACATATTGGATGGTGTATAGTATATGTATAGTATACACCGTTCTTAGTTGAGTTGCATGATGCGATGCAATTTGCTCGTGTTTATCGAAGATTTTGAAGTATATGCAGCGAATAAGGTGCATATGAATTGAAATTGATATAAGAAAATGAAGGTGTAGATGTACAGGGAGGTTGTGTGGGCTACGAGGACGAGAGGAAGCGAAGACGACGTACTAATTAGCTCGGAGATCGATGCAATGAAAGAAGCTGAGCGGCAGAACGAAAATATGCTCCAACCTGAGGCATAGGAAGGGGTGGTACAGAAGAAGGTCGCAAATCTCAGAGTGCGTCTTTTTGATTACGTGTAAGCTAAGGGTAGACTTGTATACCTCTTGGAGAAGTCCGGGTCGTGCAGGGTGGCACCCTTGCGTCGTACAAGAATCAATAAGACAGATGGGAGACAGCCATCGACCAAGCGGTGGCATCAAACGTCCACATGCTTCTGGAAGTATTATCAAAGAACAGCTGCTAGTCGCCCCCTCCGCTTGTTGAATTCAGAGCCCCTCAAATGACATAAGAGGATAAAGAGCACAAAAGAGTGCTTTTGTAATTTCCCTATTTCTGGTCAGCCTTATTGCTGATTACAGAAGAGAATAGATACTATAGGTTAGCCCGATAATTAAGCAAATTGGGAAAAGTATTTCTTATACTTCATTAATCGTATGCAATTATATTTCTCATTAGCCTTGAATTTGGTACTTAATACAGATACATATGCAGCTGTGGGAAACAATCAGCTTGTGATTGAGTCACATTTCATCGCAGTCTCATGTAGTCCTAAGCTGCAAGTGGGTCTGGGGTAGAGATATGAACCTCTGGATCTGTACGACAACCCAAGATTCATTGAGTCGTGGTTCCACGCTAGGGGGATAGAGGATGGGCATGTTGGAGGCAAGGACATCATATTCTCATGTTGCTGATTCGAGCAATAAGTGCGCAGGTGGCGGGTGTTGTTGTCCTCCATGAAGTCAGCCGCTGATTGTAGGATTTCATCCAGCAACTCTGGTGGATATATATCGATGAATTCAGCGCCTTCACAGATTGTTGTGGGTGAGTCGTGCCCAACAATGGCACCATCAGAGTAACAACCCTTCATCAATTCCAGAGGCACCAAATTCCACGGTTGAGTCGCTCGTCCATCTGTATGATTCGCTTCCGAACATGCAATGGAAATGGATGCGTGCTCCGAGTGTCCTTGATAAAAGAGTTGCTTTTCAGGAACAGATGTCCCACTAGATAGAGTATCAGTTTCCAAATCCTCAAAAGTCTGCTCCATGAACTCTGACGAAGAAAACGATCTCCTCTTACGTCGTTCGAAAGAACCCGGTGAATTGTTACAAGATCCGGACCCCTTGCATGCTCTTCGCCGCCGTTTAATCGCGATTGACTCTATGTTCCTCATCAGAAGCTCCATCAAATCGTCTGGGTGCTGCTGAACGTAGAACTGATGGCTGAATGTACAAACACTCGATTGTGTCTTCGTCCATTTCCGAAATCCAAAGTTGTTGAGTTGTCGTTGAAAGCTGGCAAATTTGCTGTGTTTAAAGTATTTTGGCAAAACTTGATTTTCCAGACGTTTGATATCAAAAATCTCAAAATATTTCCCATCCAGAGACCAGGCGATGATACTTCGATCCTCGGTATGTAATATGTCATAGAGACTTCGAAGGAACTTGGGTATTCTGGTGACGATGATCGAAGCGCTCTTCTTTGAGGAATTACCCGGAGGACCTAGTACAAGGGTAGGATACGGAGGACTCGGGTTCGAAATGACATGCATGGCTTCGCGCAGAGCTGGACTGACTGGACTGCAATTGACAACCGGAGACAAAATGTACAATGGGATGTTGGAGTACCACCAGTAATTCAACAGAACAACGCTGGCGAAGCTTCTTTACCAAATATCGCAATTTAAGAGCTCTCCTTGAAGCTGTAAGATTGTGTACCACTATCTGAGATACTGGATGGGTACCTGACGGAGTGACAACGGGTTCTAAATTCAAAATGAAGTGTGTTGATTGTCATGAAGGCATAATTTGAAGATAATGTATGCGATTACTCAATCACTCCAATCAGCATCTCCCTGTCGAATGTGTCAGGAAGATTTCTCTATGCTTGTATATCAGCTCTCTATCCCTTTATGTATAGACTTGATAAAGTCACACCCTTGCTGACCAACGCAACTACTATTACAGCTGATGTGATTACTATTCTATTTATACAGTAAGCATAGCTCACTTGAATGCTCATCATTGCCTTATAAAGCTTACTTTTTTCCCATATACTACTTGTTGCGGGTACATTTCCACTGCTTTGCAGGACTAAGCTCATCACACAATATAAGTTAATACAATCAAGGAATTGAGCGACCTTTACGCACTGCATATAGAGCTCCATTATCATTACAGGACAAGAGTCTCCGTCACGTACAATGTCACGATCTTTGATCGTACTGTAAAGCAGCGCATCTGATAGTGACGTTACAGTACACGTAATAGGAAAGTGTTCAGCAGACAAATCTCCCATTCTGCATGCTACAAATAGAATTTCGCACACACAATTCACTTTCTGACACTCGTTTCACCCTATAAATTTGTGAGCGTGTACAGTCTAGTCTTTTGCAAGATAATGGGCAAATGTGGTGGCGAGAACACGTCATAATCCTGTCCTTTATGTCATATGAATCAGACGCACGTACCCTTCGATTCGATGCTTCTCAAAACCCTTCACGCAATCATAGCCTGTGTAAAATTATCATGCAAATCGAAGACCTGTAGACTTGCGCCTTTCCCTCTGGAGCAAGTTGTGTCGAGGACAACAAACGCTGGATCATTTTTTTCAGAGCATATCATTCGAATCGTCGCATACATTCCGCACAACACACTCATTTCTGAAATATTTGAATTTTCAATATTACTTTCTAAATGATATCAAACACTTTTTTCAGCTTTATGACCAATTGCCAGTCTTCTTTGGCTAGATCATCACGGAAGTTTTCCTTTAGCGCGTCGATACTTTGCCGCGTCAGCCGCGAAAACAATCGATGTTTGTGATCAAAGTGTCGACCATACGTCACATTGCTTTCGTTCTCGATTCGCACCGCCACACTCATTCCTTTTTTGGCGCGATCCACTTCCTTGTGCTCTCTTTCAATTGAACTTACTTTCCCTACGAACAACATTCCCGCATTTGGGACCACGAGCGGAGTTCCGATCTTCAACACTCCTTCTTCCACGTCGACGCCCAGAATGATGGGATCCTTCTTATTGAACACGCAATTTGGGAGGATCTTAAGAACGCACGGGAACACAGCAATATCGGCCACTTCCTCGCGCCGGGTACTTCGGAAGTTGTCCATGTAAGCCGTAAATTGATCAAAGAGATGATAAATGATATCGGCGGTGAAGATCCGGACACCCAGCTCTTGAGCTAATTCTGTTGCATCGTGATGGACTTTTACGTCAAACGCCAAGACGGTCGCGTATTCGGGCTGGTGTTCCAATTGGACGGACGCCCGCATGACGTCTTTCTTGTGTACTGGGCCGATATTCACACATGCGACTGGAATGGGAGGATCACAAGTCCGAAGGAATTCGAGGAGTGCTTCGAGAGCCCCAAGTGTTGATGCTTGTACCATAACTCCTCGCTTTGTTGCTTTCACACTATCCAAAATACCAGTCAAATCGGACATGACAGAATCTTTGAGCTCTTCGACATCGTCATCGGGACCAACTACATGAATTTGTGTGCCAGCAACTGCTTTCTCCAAACCGTTAGCGCAAATTTTGATGCCCATTGCCGCCTTCATGGTGGAATGATGCACATATTCTCCCTTGACGCGGATCTCCTTCATTGGATGTGGAGTCAGCAGTGATCGAATGTGAGTCACAACGGGGCCATCCAGAGTACAAACGACAATGGTATCGCCCTCGTTCAATTTCCCGTTCACCAAAATCGTATCAATTGTGGTACCGAGTCCTTCCAACACTTTTACCTCCAGCACGGTACATTGCAAGATATCCACATACGCTAACGATTTAGCCATTCGATCTTGTGACAATTTGGTCAGCATCATTAGTAGGTCGGGAACACCTTCACCGGATATAGCGCTAGTTGGGATCAGTGAGACTGTGTGTGCCAAATCGTTGTTTTTCCAGTAGATTTCGGCGTTGAGCTTCTGTTTTGCAAACTCTACAATGATTTCTTTGGTACGATCCTCAAATTCGCGAATAACGTGTTCGTTCTGATGCTTTAACGCTTCTTGAATTGGCATGTCGGCCATTACCTTCCAGCCATAACACCGATCGATTTTGTTCAAGGCTACAATGAATGGAGCCTTCTTCTGACGCAACAGTCGAAGGGATTCCAAAGTCTGAGGCTCAAGACCGTGCATGATATCCACAACCAAAATGGCGATGTCACAAAGAGAGGTACCACGCGATCGCAAGTTTGTAAAAGACTCGTGACCTGGCGTATCGATCACCAGCAAACCTGGAAGTCTATACTCTAGTTTCATGGTTTTAGCGAGACGTTCCGTTCGTTGTTTGATTGCTTCAACGGGGAAGAAGGTTGCCCCGATTTGTTGCGTGATTCCACCAGCTTCACCATCCTGTACTTTGGTCCGGCGAATATTATCCAGAAGCTTGGTCTTCCCTGTATCGACATGACCCATGATACAGCAGATCGGTGATCGCAAATCATCAGCCGACACGTTCGCAAGAGCTTTCTCTTCCCTAACTCGTCGTCGGTCTGCTGCTTCACGTTTCTTCCTGTCGGCTTCTTGCTGTGCTTTTGATCGGATATGCTCTTCCTCAGCCTGACGTTCCTGCACCTCTTTAAGTTCCTGCTGTCGCTTCAGCAGCGCAATTCCCTGAAGCCGAAGAATCTCTTTTTCTTTCCTCTGCTCAACAACTAAGAGATCTTCCACTTCGTCATCTTTTCGTTCACTTCCATCCGCAGACCCATTCAATTGAAGCTTGTCTTCGAGAGAAGCAATGATCTCGGAGGATTCCCAATCTTCATTGTCCCAAGCATCTGGAGCCTCCGCTTCATTGGGAGCTTCTTCATTTTCTTTAGGCTCTGCTTCTTCCACGGTTACTGTTTCTGCTTGAGCGTCAACCTTTTCCTTTCCTTCCGAATCCGTCTTCGTTTGATCCACAACGGCTTTTCCTTTTTTCCGATTCGAATAAACGACTTTCTTCTTCTCTTCATTGTTCCCAACGACCACATTATTGGAGTGTTGCATTGCTTCCAAAGCTGCTTGTGCTTTCGCCGCTTTCTGTTTCTGAGCTTTTGTCATGTAGGTTCCCTCTTTCTTCTGTCGCTCAATCTTTGCGGCTTTTGCTTCCCGTTTCTTCTTTTTGATCTCTTCAAGACGGCGCTCTTCCTCAAGCCGCTTCTCCTCTTCCTCTCTAAGAATTCGCTCCTGTTCGAGTCGTTCCTTCTCGATTCGCTCTTGTTGAGCACGGATGGCTTCTTGACGTTCGAGCAACAACTTGGCAGCAGCTGATGGAGGCTTCTTCTCATTAGATTTGGGATGACTTTCTTCGCTCGCTGCCGCTTTTTTCTTGGGTTTCTTCTTCTTTTTGTCCTTTTTCTCTGAGCTTGCAGCTTGAGCATCGACCCCCATTGACTTTAGAAATGCGGCTGCTGCTGCTTCTGTTTCGTCTGCGGTGTTTTGCGATGATTTGGGAGCCTCAGTATCTGCTTCATTTGCTGCCTTTTCATGTGCGTCATTATTCACGTCTGGAGAAGGTGTGAACTCATTCAGCAGCGTGTCTAGATCATTGTCAGTTGTAGCGTTTTTGTTGGCTTCATTTCCTGCTGGTCTTTTCGTTTTCTTCCCTTTTTTGGGCGCCATTTCTTCACGGATTCACGTCACCTTTTAGCCTCAAGAATTTTGGTAACCACTCATACGAGATCAGTTATCGATGCTTTTTTCTGTTATGTAACGTTAGATGGCGTGGAGGCATTAAAAGTTTCAAAGAAATCGAATTAACAATGTCGCTGGTATAAATTGCAGCTGGAGTGAACAAAGAACTTTCTCTCATATACTTTACAGCTACATTCGCAAGCTTTCTTGTATTCCATCAACTTTATCTTGCAAAACCAAGCTTCGCGAAATTAATGAGGCGAAATCGCCAAGTTTTTAGAACCACATTGTTATGATAATGAATTAATCAAACATTTTCGTTGCTTCTCGCACTCTTCGCTCATGAGATCAATGTCAAAATTGATACGCTACTATATCAAGCGTAGAGCATGATGATTCATCCTCGAATTGAGCTGTGAACGGCTCTTTTCGATCGCTTTTAGCCGATTGTGCCGCTGCCCGCGGATCCAAAAGATCATTGATTCACTTAACTGCCAGCTAACTGATACCGTCAAATGGATTCCGAAGTCGAGCAATTCGCAGACGTAAGAAGTTATGCATCGCTTCGTAGCGCATCCGTCAGCTCTGTGATGAATAGTATCTCGATGAGTTACAACACTCCGATCCAAAAGCTTATAAAGATCTTGTAACCACAATGCAATCCTCCCCCAATCCCTCTGCATCGTCGGCATTATTGCGTGATCCAGGATCATTATTGCAAGGGCTCAAGGAAAAAAAGCAGGATTCCAATGCGGCGAACGCGCCCTTTGTCCCCCAATTCCCTGGTAGCAAAGTCATGGATGAAGACGGATTACGAGAAAATCAAAAAGGCGTAAGAAAAACGTCATGAAATCTGAAGCAAATGCTCAGGTCTTTTGCGTCAGATCTACATCGAGGTGGAGCCGGGATTTGTCATGAAAACACAAAATGTGGAGACAGAGATGAAGGTTTAAATACTATTTCGAACGAACGGCGCTCTGATGCGTATCTTTCGACAGGTCTTTGTCAACTTTTGCCATTCCGAAATGATCCAAAGCTTTTCAGAGCAAAAACGACTCGATGCGGAAGGAATTGAGCAAATTGTGGGTCCTTCTCATTGATTGCCGGTGTTGGGTCTCATCCAAGCTTGGTAGGGCCTTCACGTTCCCCTGAGCATCGGACCTCCTCACCAAGTGAAGGATATGAAAGGAATCGCTTCGATTGCGTATGATGTCGGCGTCAACTCCAAAGTCGTCCAAGACTGTAAGAACGATCGAATTGGAACATTTCGCAATTTCGTATGCGAGCTCGCAATCGAGTACATCGAGAAAAAGGTGCGTCAATACTTTTGACATCGGATCATATGCGTCACATGTCTCGAAAGTATAAATGCAAATTAGATCCACGATATAAATTACCGCGACTGACGTATCGTGGTGAGCTTCCTCCACCAAAGCATTACATTCGTCAACAAAGAAGCCCCAAAATTGAAGTAGTTTCTGATCCCACACAACCCAAAACTCGTCCGAAGATCACTGCTGTCAAGACGACGCAGCAATTGCACTCTGCAGACGTCATTTTGGAGATTGAGGATGAGAATAATTCCTCCTTCAAATGCACCCGGATCGCAGCAGCTGATGGAGGAAATGCACTTGCGGAGGAAGAACTCATCACAATGGAAAAAAAGAAGCTCAAGATTTATGTGCGGCTCCACCAAGAGAGTCCAGCGTGCTCGATCGACGATATCAAGATAGAACTACAGCCGGAATTCATCCGAGTGAGAATACCACATTATCATGTCTACGGTGAGAAAATCGATTTCAATCGTTGATTACCCATGACGATGCTTCCTAGAGAGTTTCCTGCCATTTCCGATTGTCTTATCTCAAGCAAAAGCGATTTTCGATCCAGATAGAAAGAGTCTGATACTCACATTGCCGATTGACACGGTTTGGACCACGGATAAACCCGGTGAGTTCTTCTGAAATCCAACTTCTTCGTAACCTCATCTTCATTGGCAAGATGCTGGCTCGAATCCCTGGTTACTGGCCAACGCGCTCGGTACAACATGTGACGAGGAGACTCGCTCGCAGGATAAAGCCAAGCAAGGTGATGAAGAACAATCGCTGTTGGACTTGTTCCATCTGAAGAAGCAAGAGCTCGAAGCCGATCTTCGATCCGAGTACCCAGATGTGCGATGGTCCGCTGTCGAAGAAGCTGTTGATCCTGTGACCGAAGACGAAGAGCTCCCAGAAGATAAATTTCATCGTCTTGACATGATGTCTTTGCATATTCTGGAGCAGAGACGTCGAGAACGTGAGTCACGCCAGCAAGAGGCTGAAGAAAAACGGGCAAAGGAGCGTCAAGAAACTCTGGAAAAACATCAGAAAGCTGCAGATGCGGGGAAGACTTGGCAAGAGATGTACCCCACAGAGCCTGAGACTACTTATCTGAATATGGATGAGCTGATGGACAAGGAGAAAGCTTGCGGAAACGAAGGTGCCATTATCGATGAAACCCAGAACAATATCGACGAATTCTGCGTCACATCGGAGGAAGCTATACAAGCTGCTGAAGAATGGAACAAGTCGAAGGAATGTAGAGAGATGTCTTTTCATGCGGCACCGCTAGGATTCGAAATTCTTTGAATTTCGATGTTCTCGTAATCTATCATTCCTCGCTTTTGTATGTGCGCGCTCCAAAAATTGTCGAGCCTACCCGGATAAGTGTGCTTCCACATGCAATCTAAAGCAAGAAAGGGATCAGTATTGCGCTGAAACATGGAAATTCGAGTGCGCACCGCTTGCTCATAGTCTGATGACATTCCCATGCTCAGCTCAAGTTGGTGTTCCTCCAACTCTAGCTCCTCTGCAATGATAGAACGACACTTCCGGAGCTCATCAAAGCAATTGGAAGCTCCTTCCCCTTGCTTTCCGATTGTCATCAATCCTTTAAATTTGAGGTAGGGACATGAAGTGACAATGTGCTGAGCCAAATCAATCGATTCTTCGACTGAATTCACGCCGTTTTTCTGGATTTCATGACTTGTGTTGACTTGTATCAGTACATTTAGTGGACTTGTGAGCTTTCGATACTCTTCAGAGGCTTTGTTGAGCGCATTTGCGATTTTTACAGAGTCCACAGTTTCAATAAGATAAAGATTTGAGACTTCTCGAACTAAAAGCTTGGCTTTATTGGACTGTACATGGCCAACATAGTGCCAGGCTATGTCTTTAGGCAGCTCTGAGGCCTTTTGAATAAGTTCTTGGATGTAATTCTCGCCGAAATGACGCTGATTGTGATCGTAGGCTGCTTTAAGATCTACAATTGGCTTTGTTTTGCTCACAGCGACAAGCGTACACTACGGAGACAGCAGGAATGAGATGAATCCGCATTGCTTTATGATGCTTGGTCTGTACAGTTTGCTTATTGACTCGTTTAGCAAGTGCATCCGCTACTTTAGAGCGTACAGCATCTAGACTTCGCACGATATTTGCGCTGGACATTGCTGTTAATTTATTATGGGATCATGCGCACGCTATTTCAGGAACAACTTTTCGTGTTTTTCTTCTTTTCGCGAGTTGATTCTTGTCTTCTTACGGTTTTCTTGCTTTTCTTCCGCTTTTTCTTCATCTTTTTATGGGACTTTGACGATAATTCTATCGTTGACTCTTCCTCGGGAATCAGCATGGTAGGTTTTGAAGCCGTACGATGTTTCTTTGCCTTTTTCTGAGCCTTTATGTCTTGATCAGGTGCTTCTTCGTTGTCTGCTTGATCGAGTGGTTTGGTGGCTGTGTTCTTCTTAGACTTGGGTTTCTTTCTCTTTCTGGTGCTTTTGCTTACTTCACTTGAAACCTCTTCACTACGCACTTCTTCGATAGCTTCTTTATGTGTTTCTTCCGCCTCCAAAGATTTCTTCCGCTTCTTCTCTTTTTTTTTTTCTTTTTTCAAAGGTGCATTGTCGTCTATATCGTCTTCAAATCGCTGATGAATATGGGCATTGTGTCCTTCGCGTACAAACATTGCATAGAGACCTCCAAGAAATCGCGTCGTTACAATCAGTCATATGCATTAATGCCAAACAATACCATTGTCTGGTAGCCCATCCGTTCTACCCGATTTACCGTTGCCCAAAGTGAGATTACTGAAGCCTAATCCTCCCTAGCTCATCAACATTTAGCACAGATACCATACTTTGAGTTTTTGTTGGTACATTACCTTTTTTCCGCCGGGCCGAAGCCTCGATAGCACATCATGCAACTGAACTAGCTTTTCATCTTCCATTCCGATGCATTTATGTGCTGCACACTAATCCTGCATGCGAGGTATACGCTAATTGATTGGCAGTCAGCGAAGAAACGTATACTAGCCATATATTAAGCGTATTATCCGGATTCGCCACTTTCTGCTGCGCCATTTTCTTCAATCGAGAATAGATCCATCAAAAGCTGACTGTAGACGTCATTCTCTGTGCACTTGTATTCCCAGACGTCAATCAACCTCCTCATCTGATCCTGGAATTCCGACGAGGCGCTCTCTGTGTCTTCGTCTGAACTCATTTTTCGTAATAGACATTTGATGTGCTCCGTAATCATCTCATGCGCTGTTAGTATATCTCGTCGCTCCACGATGAGCTTCGTGATAACCTCAACGCTGGAATTCGGGCTGAATGAACTGACTTTTGAGCTGCAATTCTGTTCTGCACCGTTGGGTGCTCGGGTATACAAAAGGACCTGAAGAAGGAATTCCACAATTTGATCCCAGATTGGAGGAAAGCTGTCAACTCTGACCAATTTCTCAAGATGAGCGCATATTATGTGGGTAATCAGCTCTACGACTGTCGTCATAGGATCCAGTGAGCTCTCCAATATGCTACAGGATCTTCGCGTTCTAGCTGAACCTTCAGTGTATTCCAGTGCGGGTGCAGACGATAGAGAATGTCGTCTGACACTGTCCTTCCTCGAGCTGGAGACCATCTGCGTCTCCTTGAATCCCAATAGCTCATAAAAGTAGAAGAAAGGAGTCCCGTTTTTTGTGATTCTGTCGGTAATTGTTGGATTTGATGCATTCCTCTTGCATTTCGATGATAAAATTCTTGTTCCAAATGGCAACAACCCACACTCCAAAACATTGATCCATGCATAAGCTGGAAAGGCTTGTGAATGAATAGCTCGAACACTCAATTGGAATGCCCGGAGAGCGGCATCCACCCACTCTCCAGCTTTATAGTGATCACGATTTGCTACCTCTACTTCCCAATGATATTCGGCAATCAAAAGCATTCCACCGAGATATTGCTCCAGTGTTGCCATCTGCGTGCATTCATCGACCTCGTTCTTACCCGTCTCTTTGTATTGAGTAACGATACCTTCTAAGGTTTCCAATACAAGTGGAAGTTCCATACTTCCGGATGTCTGGTTGACGGAAATCCAATTCTGTTTCGCAGGCTCCAAAGCCGTTTGAAGCAATATGGTGAAGTATTCAGTCAAATTGATGTCCCTCACGTCGTCAGGTGCCAGTAGGTAGCTATCAATCGAATCCGACTTTGTCCTTCTCAGGAAATAGCTCACCAATGAGAAAGCATGATGACACGCCAAACGCTGTTGTACAGCAATCTTGGACACTTCCAAGACCGTTTCACTGAATTTTGAGCACAGAGCGATATCTGTTGCCTTGCAGGTCGAAGTATCTGCACCCTTAGCTGCTTCCGTGAGAAATCGAAAGCCTCGAAGCAGTTGTGCGACGAAAGGTTCAATGACTGCATGCGGTCTATTGATCGAATCGGAGTCTCCAGTGCCTCTTTTTATTTCCGGAAATCCCATTTCCATATCTAAAAGCTTGCATGTGATTTCCAAAATCAAGTCCATGTGACGCGTGAAGGAGGATTCAACTACCAACGACCCGCTAGAATCCTCGCTCAGATCGATTGCCAAGTGAGCCAAGGAGCCGATAAGCCTCTCAAGTATTCTCTGCAACATCGTTGAGGCCAAACTGTAAGGCATTTTTAAGGCTGTGGTCTGCTGACATAAAGTTGGACGCAGAGCCTCCACAACTTGGCCGACATGACTCTCGAGCGCTGGCCAAAGTTGTGCTATTGTCGAGCGTTTCTCGTCGTCCAAAGACTTTGTTTCGGCGATGAGCCGAGGCGATGCGTTGACAATGAGCGCTGAGAGCACTCGTTGGAGAAACACAGCTTTTTCAAAGTCAAGTAGAGGCAAATGATCGTCTTCCGCCAACGTCGTCGATCTGTTTGAGGCGGTGACACCTCTCAAAATCTCAGTTTGCATGGCCTCCACAATTGTATGCAAGATCGAGCGTGGTAAGGCCACAAGATGATCGAGTAGAGTGTCCAAATGGTACGGCTGCAACGTCTTTTGTAGCCATTGTGCAGATCCCGAAGAATATGCTGCGTCGGCTGCAGCTTCACACTCCAAATTGGCAAGCTCTGTGGGCCTTTCACAGTCTGATGACAAAACAGTCTGCTCGGACTCAACGGCGCTGGAAATGGATTCATCCGCTTCCACATTGGGCTCATGCGAATCTGATTCAGCTGAAGCCAAGTTCGTGCTGTTCGTAGGATTTTCCTCGGTTGGACTGCTTTCGAAAGCCGAGAATAGCCAAGCCACGCCCCCCAAAAACGAAGTATACGAAGTCGAAGTTTGCGTGGTCAAAGTTGTCTGCTCTCTCTGTTTCTTGGACCATTCGAGTATTCTGGTTGTTCTTGCGAGGAAATCGGCTAGTTCTTCATCCGACATCCACCAAGAAATTGTATTTCCTTTCGTTTTTTTATCCTTGGTCGATACTTGACGATAAAATGTTGGTGGCAGTGCCTGTAGATCTCGAAGGGCACATAACACATGACAAAAGAATCTCCAAGCCTGTAGGGATAATCCAGCAGCACCAGATGTGTAGACGAGTCGTAGAACACCAGCTGTAGCCAACAATGCGCTAGGATTGCCACAAAACTCCAATCTTGGATCAGAGAAATCATACAAAGAAAAGCGGTAACAATCTGGTGAAGGAATCAGAAAAGTGTACTTTAGTAGTCGAAGAAAGAGTGCGTTTAGACGATCGATGCAGCCAAGATTGCCAGCTAATGACGAGCATGATACCAGTCCATTACAGGCCATTTGTAGCATCTTCTTCTCAGGTTCATGGAAGGCTTCTGAGCTGATTGATGTACTTCGAAGAGTGCCAGCAGCACGGTCATGATGTGTGACCGCGATCGTGTCGATTTGATTGATTCTGTCCACGTACAAGTCGAAAATGCTAGCAAAGGCGTTGAACATGTGTTCGAAAATCACTTCGAAAATATCGTGGTCGTAGTGACCATCTCGGAGGTGTGTACTCAAAAAGGCTTCACTCGCTGGTTCTCGACCTTGCACATGAGGGTCTTCGTCCTTCCCTGCTTCCATCATCGGCCCCAAAAATTCATGATATATTGACATGTGTACGATCATTTTAGATCGGCCTTGATTGGTCTTCATCTGCTTCATAAGATCCTTCCAACGATCTTCGGTCAAAATTTCACCGTGAATGCCACATTCGTCCATTGTTTGAATCTCGTTCGTGGCGATTGCCAGGTACAAATAGGTGAGAAATTCTGAAGGTAAATCCTGTGCCCGTGAGACTTCTTCGCCGTAATTTGTGTTGTTTCGGATGAAATCTTGACAAGACATTTTCTTCTCAGGTAAAATGTTTGGATTGTGAAGGTCTGTGTTCAGCATGATCAGGCTAAAGGACAGAAGATATGCCACATCCGGTGACGCCATCAGAAACCGATCTCTGCATTGTTGATACACGCGATAGGCAAATGTATTGAGAATCCGATCAATCTGCTGTGCTTCACCCGGCAATCGAAAGCTCGCCAGAAACATTCGCAAGGCGTCTAGAATGCACTCACCGTCAAAGTCGAATGAAGCTACATACTGTTTCAGTACATCTTGGTGGAAGCTGACAGTATCGGCTTCATGAACGCATTCTTTCTCAAAAATGTTGAGCTCTTTGCCCTTTGCTCCCAGGTAAATCCCAACCATTTTCTTATCAATTCCTTGCGGTAGTGAACGTAGAAACATCGCCATGTTCAGTGGTTCCAGCGGCGAGGGAAGAAAGCCATACATTTGCAGGCATCGGATTCCATCCACCGGTTTACGATTGAACTCCTGCACTCCTTTTTGATAACATCGTTTGCGCTCCTTCTTGTCGCGTAGTGAAGTAGACGTTTTGACTGTTGTGTGCACGCCCGGTCTATTTCTTCGATCCAGCGCATAGACGACGTTGAATAAAGCTTCGATTGCCAGCTCTTCTATAGCTTTTATCCACAGTACACGCCGATGATTGTACGAAGCTCGGCAAGCTTCGTGCGATTGTTGAACAATCAAAGCCAATAGCTCGATCAGATTTTGTAAAACATCACAATGAGCGCCGTCGCAGTCGTAATTTACGAATAAATCAGATAACATGGAAGGATCGGCCAATAAATCGACCAAACATTGTGCGATTTCGTATGATACAAAATATAGACTCGACTTGCTATCCTCAACTTCGTGAAGGTCCCCATTAAGGTACTGCAAATCGCTACCCAGTATCTCTTCGATACGGCTTTGCACCTTCGTGGTGGGTCGAACTTGATAGGCAGTCGTCGAGTTGGTAGCTTGTCTGTGTAAATGACTCAAGATCCAGTACAGAGTGCGTCCAAATATACCGTTCAAGATAGCTTCCAGCTGAATCTTTAAAATCCATCGCATCCGAGTCCATATAACGCGAAAAATCTTGAGGCATAGGAGACATGTCTTCACGCCCAACCGAGCGCTATCATATTCATCATCTCAGAGTTGCAACTGGATGACACAAAGAAGCTTACTCGAGTCGACCGTTGATCAAAAGCATTTTGCAAAGATCATCGTTGATAAAAAGCATCAAGGACGGAGTTTGCATGAATTTTTTGGCATCGCATACACTTAGAATGTGATATAGCAACTTCAGGCAAAGATGTAACTCTCCGCGAGAGATTTGCCCAAGGCTCGGCTGATTGACCTACACATTAAACCAAGGTCAGGCAAAATGATGCATGAATCTTCACTAAGCCTACCTTTTCGATCAAAAATGCCATAACTTTCACCGCACATGGTAAGGCGAAGCCTCTGGACGAGTTGGTTGAGTAGTATATAAGAGGATTCTGGTATAAATTTGCGAGTGAATCAAGCAGGCATTTGGTTGCAAGAGAAGAAACTGTGTTGGAGGATGGGGTCTACATAGCGGAATTAGTTCAATGCAATTACACTAACTGATTGACAGTGTCGTACAGTTCCACCTAAGGCTTGAGCTAGGTCGTAAAGAATTACTACGAGCTGCCACATTGCGTGATCTGAGAGTGAATTGGTAGTGTGCGAAGACTCGGCTATTTTTCCGAGAATTTGGATGATTAGAATCAGGGCTTTATGTGCTTGCTCGTGGTCGCTAATATGATGTTTGCATTGCATTATACTCTCCACAATTTCAGTAATGGTGTCTGAAGCAGCAGAAGGAGGATCTGAAGAGATCGCGGTTGACGGCCAGCAATTCAGGATTTGTAGAATGGCTTCTAAGGATATCAAAAGAGCAATATTTATCCACATTTCTTGCTGTATGATACTCAAAAATGGTAGGATAATCTCCCTGAGATTCAGTTCTGGTAAATCTAATCAAAAGGAGTTCAAACCAAGGCACGAAACGATGTAGGAAGCTTGCGTACTCGAGCGCAGTATGTGACTTCGCAATGCGTTGAGGGAGGGAATCGCGTCTGACGATCTCATTTTTAGTCTGTTGAGTTGCTTCACATCCGTTCAGAACGTCAGTGTTGTTAGATCATTTGGCAATGCACGCACTTGAGTTTTTGGATTATTCTCTTCCCAAGAGCCCAACGCTGCTCGAAGACCAAATCGCTGTCTAAGCGAAGAAAGCACACATTGAATCTCACTCAGTAGCATCGATCGAATCGCGACGTGCTGCTCCAAGTCATCAGCAAGTGCGACAGCCCCTGAGGTACAGCTCATATTGCTACAGATTGTAGTACAGTAAAGCACCCTAATAGGAAGCTTAAAGGCCGGGTGGGTTCAGATTCAAGTTGATAGAAGCCACTCAGTTTAGATTTTGTCTATTTGTGAGCGGATGGAATGAAGAGAAGGGTTCAATCCCAACTAAGTGATTACAGTGTCTAGAATCCGTTTTGGAATTCGACGACGCAATTTCCATGATCTCTATTTATGTCATAGTTACACTGACCATCCACTTGCCTACCGTTTAATTTATAATAAAGTGAATCGCCTTGTATCCTAATCGTAACTCCACTTGTATACTTCGCACACATTTTCACCGATAGAGGAGTTTGCGTTTACTATTCTCTAAATGCACAAATCGCGCTTTCGCTTTCTTCGTTCTCAAGTGCCATTAAGACCTTCACAACTACTCTATTGAGGATTGGTCCAAATTCCTCGGAACATCCTACCGCTTACAAATGTCAAACCACGAGCGAAATCGAGCCATTTTCCATGCACTTTCGTATATCGATAGTCTGAAAGCTGATGCCGAGCTTGACACTGAGAATATAGAAGTTGGTGTCCAATGTCTGACGTAAGGCTTACGCTTTCTTGCAACATCGCAATTAATCCACGCATTCGGTTATCACAGTGAGGCATTCAAGCTCAATCTGCATGATGCGCAGCAGCAAGAGCTTTATTTGAAACAAGAATCACTGAACGCTTCATTCGAAAAGATATTCACCGCTGGATTGAAGTCTTCTGGGCTCTTGTCTGCGGTATACTAATTGTGGTCGATAGGACGCGCTTTACTAGCTTATATAATAGGAATCTCAATTCTCGACTGAGCAAGACCCTATCATCAAAAAGAGTATTATCTGGCACTTATACGGCTATGCCTGACAAATTTATTTTTCAGATCCAGAGTTGTGGAGTAAATGGGTCAAGAAACTCGAAGAAAAGGGATTTTTCTCCGGCGCCGCTGTCGGCTCCAAAGGCTCGTGCTGCTCGTTTCATTGTTTGATGCTGTATCTTATTTTGGAATACAGAATATCATGATAGAATGGCGAAGGCACTAGGTAAATTCAAAGCCAAGTTTGGTGATGTGCGAGTTGAGGAGGTGAGTGTCTATGGAAAGGCTCCGATCTGCCAGTCTCGATAAGGCTTTTGAGTAGTGCAAGCCACAACGTGAATTCTCAGAAGCCATTGAAACAAAAGCCAACGAAATGAAGAATAGAGGTAATATAGAAAGCTGGTAGTCCAGGCGTCAAGATGTTTATCGATCGATATCTTGCTAGGTAACGCTGCGTTAAACGCTGGAGACTATCAGCTGGCCGCAAAGCATTACCGTGAAGCACTGGAACTTTCTCCAAACGGACCGAGCTCTCACATTTACCACTCAAATCTGGCTGCTTCTCTGATGTACATGCAAAAGTTTGATGAGGCGATTAGTCACTGTGAAGCTGCCATCGCTATTGACCCGAAATTCTTGAAAGCTTATAATCGAATGGGAGCCGCTCAGATCCAACTTAAAGACTACCAGGGAGCAATTGATTCATTCCGTCGCGGTTTGGAAATAGATGAATCGAATGCTCCTTGCAAAGCGGGTTTGGAAGAAGCGGAAAAGCTTCTTCAGCAATCGCAATCAGCTGCTCAGCCTTCGAGTGCGCGGACACCCGCCGGCGGAATGCCGGATTTGAGCAGTCTAGCTGGAATGCTAGGTGGGGGCGGTGGAGGGCTGGCAGGCCTACTGAACAATCCAGCGATGCAACAAATGGCATCGAGCATGATGCAAAACCCACAAATGATGCAAATGTAGGTTATCGTAACACCTGCTGCCTTGTTCATTGATTCACGCATTTGTTCATCATTCATCAGGGCCCAAAATCTGATGCAAAATCCCAGCATGCTTGGGGGTATGCTTGGACAAATGGGTAATGGCGGTAACAATGCAGCACCTCCAGCTGCTGAAAGTGCTCCTGCGAGTTTTCCTGGGCGAGACGCATTGATTAATAATCCCCAAGTTCAGGCAGCAAGAAGCGACCCGGATATGCAAGATTTTTTCCGCGACCTTGATGCGGATGGTCCCTCGGCTGTCATGCGTCATACGTCAAATCCCAAAGTCGCAACTCTGGTTCAAAATGTGATGGGAAACATGCAGTCATAAGATCCAGAAAGTAGACAAACGTACACGAAGTATGCAACTGAGTTTATGAATTACTTGATAAATTTCGCGGCGTTTTCCAGAAATGATACATACTCTTTTTGCTCTTTCAGATCCGCATATTCCGCAATGAAGCGACCTACGTCGTTGTCCACAAAGCGATCACTCAAGTACTCGTATAGGCGTTCTTGCATGTCCATCTCCAAATCAACAAAATTGGGGCCTTCATACGTGTCTTCGTCGTCGTCTACAGTGTCGATGTCTTTGATGAAGCGCATTTTTTCAATCGTGACGTTGCCACTTGCTACGCAATCGAAACGAAGGACTTCTTTTCCTCGACTAATATCCGCGATGAAACGAACTGCAGGCAGCTCATCCGTTTCTTCCTCATCTTCCTCACCCGCGACATCAACGAACTCTTCTTCCTCCTCGTCTTCCCAATCATCATCACTTTCGACAGTGTCTTGAGCGTTAAAGTAGATGTGAACGTGATCTTTGTCCACGACTCCTTTCAGCTCTACCTTCAGGCTACCAGGCTGCTCCGAGATCTCAAATACTTTTCCGAGTTTAGTGCGCAAAGTCTGCATAGATTCTGACTCAAAGCAATTGCCTTTCTCATCGACAATCTCACGCTACATATGGACAATAAGTGATCAAGTTGTCACACAGTCGAGTAAATTTATTACCTTAAAAATGGCCTGTAACGATGGCATTGATGAAAACTGAGAGTAACGAGGCTGCATCAAGCATTTTAGATTTGCGGTTTTCTTCAAAGGTTGAATTGACGTCCTCGAAAGGCGACGACCGACGCGCAAAAGTGCTGAAGCAGGGCGGAGCATATTCATTTGCTTGGAACCAGTGAGATGAAACGTGTGAAGATTGGCTTAAAGCAAAACAGTATACACATATTATTGACCAATCACATGCTATGTGCGCCTCTCGACAGTGTCGAATACTTCATCTATTGCATTCTTCCCTTTAGAGCGTTATTGCAGACATCTGATCAAGGACGTTGATTGCCGTTCACATTGAGTGAGTGAGCGGTAGCAATCAATGACGTATACTGACAATCCAAAAGTGACTGGAGGCTATTATTGTACCTCCGACAGTGATTGGGAAGTGTATTACTTCCGTAGTAAAAGTAGATCATTTCCATGATTTGTCCTCCGATTGGCTTCTCCATTGAGTACAGTACCACAACAGAACCAAGACGACAAAACAATCGGAAATAGTAGGTGACATGATCACCTTCATTTTCTCGTTGGTGCTGTGTCATCCAGGACTGGGCTCATTCCTGACATATTATTCTGGCTCTCATTTGTGACTTTAATCTGTGGAAAGTTCCTTCTTGGCTCAAAGAAGCAGCTTTGTGGTAATAAGGGAAAGTATTTGAGTGAAGCACGCGATAACCACTTTATCCTGTTCGAGAAAAAGCTTCATTTCCAGAGGAAGGACATTTGGCACGAAGCAGGCTTTTCTTGTGGCCGGATTGTGCATCATTACTTGTTTGAGATAAAAAAATATTCTGTTTTAAATCTTAGTGATTGAGTAGCTGTAAAGTATGACGGCTTCCGATAGCGCGATTGACACGCCTCGGCACGTGCTATCTGTCATTTAGATAAATTAAGATTATCAGCCAGACATTAGGTCACCTGCCGAGATCGGAACTAAGTAACTCATCCCCCTGACGACTTTCGTGTACTAAGTGTAAAGTTACTACCAATCCGCGACAAATCTTTATGTCAAATAGTCCTATAGTGCATTGATAGTATGATGGAGAGTTGATCGAAATATATCGATGCAATTGTCATATAAAAAAATGGATGAAGTTAGTTTGCTGGGCAACGACGGACGAACAACTTTACAAAGCGCGTTTCTCTGCTCTCCCATCACTGTGCTTGTGTTCCTGAGGCTTACAACAAGGCGTCATTATCAGCCATTGGGAGGTCTTAGTATTCAGACCCGTCATTGCTGCACCCGTTATCGGAGAGCAGTTTTCGTCGTATACATTGTACCGGATCCAAACGCTTTCAAGCTGTTCACAAAAGTGTCCCTGATGTGAATGGGGTGGGGAGAGAGCCAACGAAGACATGTTATAGCTTTGTCCTATAATCTGCCTGCAACATACAGCGACCATTGTGCCTCTTTTGCGGGCTTCTTTCCTGGGAACGGATGCTAAGAAGTAGATTCATACAAATCTGGAATCAAACTACTCCAAGCTCATTGAGCGCATCCCAAAGTCGCTCCTTGCTCTGGCCTACAGTCAACTGCATGTTCTGAATTTCTGTTCAGAACAGCCATGTTGCGCTAGAGTTGCTGCCAGGTCGGAGGAATAAATTACTCGCATAAAAATTGTGACGTTGCTATATCTTCTCAAACCTAGTACTTCCGACTCAAATCTCAAGATCTCGGTCGGGTCTACAGTGTGATGCATAGTAACATGCATGACCTCGGCATAAAATTACAGCCCTCACTATAGAATGCTTTTACAAGGTGGTTACCTTCCCAAATATTAATGGGTGCAATCTAATCTCTTGTTTATCGACTAGAGTCCTGCCTTGCCAGAAGCGCCGCTGGAAAAACACGGACAAAAGCAACACAAATAAAATCCTTCTCAATGAAGTTAAATAGCTGCGACAATCTGCTGGCTGATTTGAGTCCTTGTAGAATGTTCACTACAATACGAGCATATGCAAGTTCCAAAGTAGTCGAATTTCGACCCGTGCTCGATATTTTTTCCAACAGATTCCGAATGTCCGTTTCTTGTTATCATTTAGATGATGAAGACAAGAACGGCGCACATCCGCTTTGTGATTGAACCTTCACTTGTCTACTCCCAATTTTATTTAATTTTTCCACTTCCTCGTCATCAGACGCATCATCAACATTCACGTAGTCGATAAGAGCTTCTGCAACGAGAGATGTAGTGGTAAACTATAAAAATGAAGCTTCTGCGTCCCTTGGTTGTTATCTTTCGTTTATGTTCCTCGTCTTTTAGTCCTTTAATCATCATGTTCTGCAATCCCTCTACATCCTGTTTTTTTGAGACAGTAATGAAAATATTGCCCTCGATGGTTTCGACTTCCTGAATTTTCCTTACGTAATCTATCTCTTCCTCCATTGCATGAACAAGCCAAGTATATCACAACAGATTTCTTGATGGTCTTGATACTTCCGTGCTTTTAATTTTATGCAACGTTGGTCCAAGACACGATATGTCTCTTGCCATGGATGAATCTCAGGTTGCTCCTGCATTGCTCGGCTGAGACCGCAGATAGAAGTATCGACAACCTTTTTATTACCTCTAGGAATGAGAACAGGCGTTCATCATGAAGGGCATAGAAGCTCAATAATTGTCGCCTATCTCAGCTCCCTACACAACTAAAGCAATTTCAGTTCCAGGGTCAGGAATATCTACGTGATGTCATATATCGAAGGAAGAATTTCACGATTCCACTAATTTGAGCGGTTAATCGGATGACGTACATTTCCAAATATCACTGAATCGCGTTCAGACTCATTTTCTAGATAGTCATGTGCCCTGATGTACTGGGCAACATTAAGATTATTTGTCATGGGCCTAAAGGTGAAGCAAATCTCAGAAAGACTTCATCAAATCTCCTCATATTTCGTCGCTCATCAAGGCGATGGTTGCGAGACGTTCAGGCCAATCTCCCTCGATTTTATAGAGTACATTGCTCTTCCAGCTGAAACAGCCTTGTGTTCAAATATAGGTGCGAAATGCGCCTTGACTGATATACCATTAGTAGAAAAGATCTTCCAGAGGTGCGATATAGCCTTGAAACTTGTCAGAAATGTGCTTAATTTTACCTATAACGCTCATACATGGGTATAACGATGTAAACATAAGTAAAGCATGCCAGCTTTTGGATAGCCATGAGTATCAGATAGCATAAAGCTTTTTTGGCATTGAAATATAGTGCCCATTTAACAATACGAGCCCCAAAACTGGTTGCGTCTGGGATATCTCATCTCTCAATCGCATTGACGTCAGCTTGATCCACGATTTAAAGATGAAGTACTTCATAGCAGTAATGATGATGTAATATATTTGATTCACGAAGGCATTTGTCCAAAAAAAAAGTATAGCAGACCGTTCCGCAGAATCCCCCACATGGGAAAACGCATTATATGTGCTAAGGAAGGTAGTGTAGGTGATTAATCTAAATGCTTTTTGATGATGGTGGCATTTGACATAAAATGCAGCAGCACCTCGAAGTAGTCAATAATGCCTTCAACGTTTCTGATCGCATCCTTTGTTATGGCAGCCATGTAACCTCAAACGTGTGAGTTTCCCATTATTTGTAGAGTATTGAAGGTAATGTAGCAAAAATTGGGCTAACAATACGATCGTTCTTGCATTGGTCAAGCCGTTACTCGAGATTGCAAGGATCCAGCCGGGCTCGTCTAGTGATAGATTTGATGGTGTTTCAATTTTCTACGTGCTATTCATTAAGCATCGATTGCTTATAGAAACCTCGATGGCGCTTCGTGAGCTAAGCTACGGCTTATACAGGTAAGGTTAGTAATAATAAAAAAGCTGTGTAAAGCTTCTTCTATTTGTCGGATCTTAAATTAGACAAAGGTATCCAATGCTGTGGACAGAAGTAGAAACGAGACTTCCTGCTAATTTTGGCCGCTCTATATGAGATCTGCGATCGTATGCGCTTAAGCCCACGTGCTTTTTGGAGGGGCAAAAACAGCATTGGTTGCAAGGTCTTCGCATCAGGCTTGACAAGTTCCGCTGTACATTCTTAACATGACTTTAGCTTGCTGCCCACTCAACTAAATCCACTTGTTGCAGGCTTTGAGATCCCGCAGCGCCTCGATACAAGTAAACTGACCGCGCATTCATTTGATGTGACTTGAAGAGCGGGCAGACGAAAAGATGACCGCATAACTTGCCGACAGATTTACAGTCTCAGGCGCCTGGACCTGAAAGGTGCATTAGTTCGGACTCAGGCAGATTGGGTCATGGCCAGATAATTTCTGCCACCTTGCACATCGTCCGGCAATAGCGAGAAATGTCATTACGGGTTCCTGAGTCGTGACCACTAAAGTGTGCCCACACTTAATTCTTCTCACCACCAGTCTTATGAATTCATATCCATGGAAAAAGTTGATATAAGTTAGCTAATTCAAAAATAATTGCGTGCTAAACAAGCGTTCTTATTCTATCATATATTTCATCTCCAAGTGCAGACAAAATCTTTTGATATATATGGGGATTTTTGGAAATCAATTGGGTCATACTTTCTCGATTGCGAGCGAAGTGAGGCATATGAGGATGAATCGGGAAGCAAAATTTTGTCCGTATATATAAAATAAGGGATTACCTGCCGTCGCATTGACTTTCGGGCCAGCAATATCAAGGTCGCTTTGCCATCGCATGAATGGCCAAGTCAAGTGACAAAGATGGGTCCCTTTCGTCACTGCATATACTACGTCAATATGAAGACAAGGCTCGCTCCTTCTATCGTTGACAAGTTCTTAGTTTACAATAAGTTTCACCGCTGCAAAGATTGAACATTTTGGGTAAGGTTTTCTTCATCCCGATGGTGTAGCGCATTGTTCACGAGAGAACGAGTACAATGAATTCACCGCTGCTCATCATAAATCTTCCCACAAACGAGTCTTTAGGGTGATAGTGTATTGGCACCCCTGTGGCAGACCATGGACCGGTCGCCTTATCGCTTCGCTAGGAATAGACCCAAAGTAACTGTCACAAATTCGCGTGCTACATGAGCAATTCTTTTTTTCAGGGAAGCGACCATATTGAGCTGTTGAGCGCTCAAGGGAGGACATCAGCCGAAAAATGGAAATGCAAAGGTCGAGTGATCAAATCGTTCGACAAGCGAATCAAGTCGAACGCATTTCACCTTGACGGAAATAGCGACACAAATATGCAATATCCTAAAGACACCAAACTCGGTGCTACTGCCGTTATGCAGCGCTTCTTACTATTCCAAATTCTTGTGCCATTTACGCGGTCATTATGCATTGAAATCGGATACTCAGACTTCCAAAAGAATAGGCGTCGTCTGATCATCTCTTCAGCCTTCCGGGACTTTGTGCAGAATCCTTTACACGCCCAGATTCCGCTCGGGCGCAAAATTCCTCGTGATACATGGATGAATCTGGTGTGCGACATGTCTTATCTTGTGATCAATAGCTTTGACTATCCCGAAGACTCGGTAGATTGCTTCAAGACTGTCGACACAATTTCGATCAGTGGGACCTGTCATCTTCGGCGAGTCTTTACCATGAAAGATGCCCCACGGCCCACTGACTTGATTTTTGGTGATGGGAAGGTTGCCCGACATGCTGCCATACATGATTTACCGAAACAATTTCTCTTCACAACAACAACTCCTTCAAAGCTTCACGACATACCAAAAAGAAAAGGATTGGGTGGCGATGGTTATTTAGTGCCGACCGAGTATCTATTATTCGAGCGTGCAAATAGTAATCAAACTCTCTCATCTTGTCTGCAGATAAAGTCGCAAACCTCGAATAATAATCCGACGGTGAAGCATGAAAATGGCGCCAGAAAGAAGACAAATCAAAATAATCCTAGTGAAAAATCCCGTCAACCTCGGAAGCAACTCGCCGTAAAAGCCACAAAGCCGGAGATTTCGGATGCAAAAATAAAATCCCTTTCGATCAGGAGAGCAAGCCTATCAAAGCGCCATAGCCTAAGTGAAGGCCACAGGTCTAATCAAGAAGCACATGAGTATTCACCACCAATGGAAGATTTCGAGGCTGATTCACAGACAGTGTCCAATAAAGTGGAGTCCGTACAGTCTTCCGTCACAGAGCTGAACCAGTCTAAATTACCCGAGCTTGCAGTCGAAGAGCAGATTCAATTTGATGAGAGTCCGAAGCTCTTGGAAGCAACTCGCGGGGGGCTAGCAGTTTCAGGTGTGCAAAATTCGCTGGAGAGGTCACCATATCCGATGAAAAGCACTACAAAGCTGGAATCGGAAGAACTCAGTGAAACACTCGATGAGGACTCGAGGTTAGCTACAAGAGAACACATGGATTTAGGAAAAGCAGAGAAACGAAATAGAATCATGAGTGAGATTCGAAGTACGCTGGAAGAACTCTCATGTACGACTTCACCCGCAAAGCTTTTCACAAGCGATCCATTGTCTGCAATTGAACGACTCTCTCAGAACGCAAAACAGCTTGCAGATATTGAAGCCTTGCCGCCTTCACCAAAGTCTATCTTTCAAGCTGAAAGTGATATTTGGTCTGAGACGATCGCATCAGAAGCGTCAGCTACGAAACTCGATCTCAGTGGTCGCTTAGTATCGCTGAGTAAGGAATGGTTTGCCATAGAAGATGCACATGGAAAGCAGGCTACTGAACCTTTGCAAAAGAGCTTGGGCGCATTTGCCGAGGATCGGAGCCGGTGTCTTACGTCATATTCATTGGAAAAAATTCCGCTTTACGATAAAGAAACACACCAAATCTGTTCGTATTTACTCCAAAATCCACATCTAAACGTAGACTACTCGGTGCCTATCGCAAGTGCACAAAGCACGTCACCCATTCGAGCCAAGAGTGCTAATTTCGATGATCGAATTGCATCGTTCTTGGTCAAATCCCTAATGCCAAATATAAGCCCAGCACTTCAGCCTGGCTGTGGTGTAGCTCCAATTGGTGCAACAAGCCAAGATTATACAACAGGGCCTGAGCAATGCGGAAGTAATGAAGAGAATGCTGACAGCAACCTGGAAAAAGATTGTACGAGTAAAGATGATCTGAAGGATACGGACGATGAAGAGGAAGAGCTTTCCCTGGATCTGTACGCTGCATATATTGAAGCATTCATATGACTGACATTGTGCAATCAGCTCTGCAGATTTGGCTGCTTTTTCGGGAAGTCAAGCTCACCATCCCAGTGACTCTGAGCTGAGGGATGAAAATAGTAACTGTAATCTTGCTGAAGCAGCGCTAACTAAAAGCTACAAAGCGACAAAGATGGAAACACCTGCTTCTACTACAATTGCTGATGATTCCAATGTGGAGGCCGATATGAGCTTCTCGTTCGGTAAGTCAACGTGCTGATAGAAGCCTGCCCTCTAACGACTTGTATCATGAAAGACGATGAGCTGCATCAACAAATAAATGCGCAGAGCGTTGATGGTGATAAGCAGACTCAATATTCTCCGCTTGAGAAATTACCGGTGTTTTCTTCAGATTTGTGCAGTATCGGTCAGGACTCTGAGCAAAGAATCACATCGAACAAGAAACGGCTGGAGAACCTGTTGGCATCCACTGATTGGAGTGCGATGAATCAGCAAGACGGAAGTGTTTCGACACAATCAGTCGAACTCGTCTATGATCCTATTCTGTGCTGCTACCATGACCCAGTGGATAATAAGTATTATGCTCTCAAATAGCAAATGAACGGCAAAACGATGCTTTTTCGATCACGAACATTAATGGAGCAACGGCCGCCATCAAAAGTGGGCTACGAGCACCATATCCTCGTCCATTTTGATACATTGCGTATATCGTAGCCTAGGAAAATTGGAACTCGAAAGGATGCTATTGACAGAATGCACCCCACCAATCTACCGCAAACAAGCACATCATCAGGGACTGACGACGGGATCAAGGGCTACTAACAAATATCGGAGCGATTGTAATGATAACCAGTGACACGAGGGAAAATATCGTCTGCTCTCGCAAGCATGAAGTAATGATTCCGGCTCCTCCTTCCACCATGATGCTCTCGAAGCCGTAGTTGTGTAGTAACTCTGAAAGAAGAGCGATGACGTGACGTCTGAATTATGATATCATCGTATTACCGAAGGCACGGCTGAGATGAACATGTTGAGCTCCTTCTGACGTACAAATGCTTTCACATTCGATAATGACCGCACCAGCTTGTTCCAGCGCTTTTTTTCGCGATTGTAATGCTACAATACTGGTTGAGACCAAATCTTGGCTCTAATGAGCGCGTACTTGGAGTGTCTGCTTTACTGCATACCAGAACAGGCTTGAGACAGTTTGAGTCAGATAGTAGCTTGCAATCAAGGGGACATCGAAGCTTCGAGTCGATGACAATAGGCTTTGGCTGGCGGCCTACGACCGAGAATGATGATTTGAAAAATTACATTAGTGAAGCTACTTGCCAGCCACAAGACGAACTGTTAATGATGGATTATCGCTGATGAGTGTTCCTATCCCAATCAAAATGCCTTGATGCAATGTCCTCAGCACGTGAGTCATCCTCTTCGAGGCGGATCCGCTCAATATTGTGGGAGAGCCTGCGCATCCGAGCATTTATACTTCTGACGCGCTAGTACAACTAAATACCCTTCTTTGCTGCGATGCATCCATCGATACTCTGCGCGTACGTCAGCGTTATCATCGGGTACTTTGCGCTTTTGTCCTTCGTCCAACGCATCATTGCATCATCACACTCCTGCCAAATTCGGTCAATCTCCGCCGTACGATGCAGCGTCATCATTGAGCTTCTATACTGAGCAGAAATGGGTATGATGGGAAAAGGAGCTGATCGGCTAGAGACATGATTCTTTGAATTATCATTTAATCACATTATCAATTACTGCGGTGTCAATACTGCGATGTCGAGCAAAATCTAAGCTTCGCGACCGCTCGATTTAAGCACTAGTTCTCGAGCAAAATGCGCGAAATGCCGCATAGTATTAATGGCGACTTGGATCTAATCCGTACGCTGCTGATCGACAAACAAGGACATGTAGAAGAAGCAGCGAGACTCGAGCAATTGTGCCTTTTAATGCGAGTGGAAATTTCCCGCGATGACATACTTCTGTGGCCCGAACTGATGCTGAATATGCCACCGACGCAGGAACATGACCAGTGCATCTATGCTGACGTAGAAGCCCATACATCGTTCCCATCGCTCCTTGATGAATTCCTTCACTATCTAATAAGTCGTTGCTTCTCTGGAGTACCAGCACAAATAGCTCGACTAGCCACAACACATACCCAGGACTCATACTTGCGAGCAGATGATAGTCTCTCGCTCTCACAAGAATTACTAAAGTGCGATCCATTTCTGATGAAATTTCCATTAATTGTCTCTCATAAGCATTTCTGTCCGATTGCATTAGTGCCTTTTGTCAAAGGATGGAACGGGTGGTGATCCTGCGAGCATTTTCCTTCATTGCAGGACATATTCAGGTCCCTCAAGTCCGCCAAAAGGTGTTTCTACTAGGCTTTGAAGTCGTTAACTCAGTCGAGCATAAAGCGTACAGCCAAAGCCTCGCCGAAGCATTATCCAACTTCCTTTTACTGAGCGCCTCAGATATATGGTCAGCGATCCGCAAAGACGCAGCCAGACAAATTGTGACGTTGAGTGAATCCAAGACTCCATTTTACACGGCAAAAGATGTGGACAAATTACTGAGCGGATTGCTTTCGATGGCATCAGCGCCGGAAGAGTCTTGTGAAGCGAAGAAAACGGCATGGCGATCCAAGCATGGAGCTCTAATGATGCTTTGCAATCTACTACGTTGTATTCGAGTGACAGAACTATCGGTGCAGAATCAAATCGGTGCTATGAAGGTTTGTCAAAGCATCAAAGGCAAGAATGCCGCTGTGAGACACACTCACCTGCTGTACTCATTTGGGTCCAATATTTTTTTCCCTCGGCATCTACCAAGTTCACTGATTGTGTTGGGAAAAAAGGTGTTGTACCGCTGTCTGCTTCACGAGCAGCAGGACGTTCGGGAGCAAGCAGCAAATGCATTGAGTCTTTACATCAAGTTGTGCGACGACACCACCCGTGTGATAACGTTCCAGGAGCTTGTAAGCAAGCTTCATATCATGAATACCGACAAGCTCAACGAGGCTACTCTTGTTGATCAACCAACCCAAAATGTGTCACTCTCATATCGAGATTTATCGGATCAAATTGTGCCCAAGCTGCTGGATTGCCATGTTGCCGAAGGCTATCTAAATGCATTGGTGCAAGTCATTCCGTCATTGACCTGTGAGTTCTTACTCAGGCACTGGGACTTTATCAATTCGACCTTGGATCGATACGTCATGCATGTGGCTTCTAGTGTACGACAAAAAGCAAGCCTGATCATCGATGCATTGATTCACAAGGCTGTCAAAGAGATTGATACGCCAGACGATAAAATAATTGATGGTCCCGCTTTGGCTCTAACGCTTCTTATTCAGATTCTCACGACTTTGAAAGATGGAAATGCTCAACCATTTCAAGATTCTTGCTCATGGCAAGGGAAGGAGGGAAGGCTTTTATGTATAGAGGTGATAACCAATATCCTCGGTAGAGATTTACTTCTCGGTGTTGAGTATCCGAATAGCAATCTTTTGGCCACTCCACACGAGAAATGCCCCCATCGATGGAATAAAGCCGGAAGGCTGCGCCCTTTGTATGCTGATCAAGATCTGAAGCTGTGGCAGTGGGCTCATGAAGAACCACATTATGCAACCTGGTTGATCA
Organism: Albugo laibachii; assembly: GCA_902706625.1. Classification (NCBI taxonomy): domain Eukaryota; phylum Oomycota; class Peronosporomycetes; order Albuginales; family Albuginaceae; genus Albugo; species Albugo laibachii. The sequence goes on along the minus strand of CACSLJ010000036.1, from coordinate 19,506 downwards.
GCGATCGAAAAGAATGTATTGAATGGCAGCAAAATCATATTGCCCATCGGAATACTGATAACGGGCGTCGATTAACAATAGTTGATTTACTCAACCTTCACCTTAAGCAGGAAGGCTTCGAGACGGATGCTTGCTACAAACCATTCTGGAGGAAAGTGTTCACCGGCTTCTTACACCAGACAATGTGCTGTTGTGATTTCAAGCAATTTGAGCTTCAGAGAATGATCAAGCAGACTCTCGGAGGTCTCGTCAGGATGCTGCTGTGGTTGGAACTTTGTGATGAGCCAAATAAGGATGACGGTTGCTGTATCGACCTACTGAAAGAGGAACTACTCGCGAGTGGAAATCAACAAATGATTCGGTGGGTGGTCCGATTCTTGTGCTTCCATATTCGTTATTTGCAAGAGCACCTGGCAACAGAAGATCAAGATGAAGCCACAACTACCCACATCATCACTCATCTGATAAGTAAGGCAAACGCACTTGTGAACGAACTCACTACTACAATCACCAATGTGGATTTATTCGATTCAAGCTCCTCCACCGACAGTGAAGCCTGGGTTATGGCACTTCAAGCCCTAATTGCCGCTTTTATCGTACTTCCGAAACAGCAAATACACGAATCGCTTTTTGTATTAGTTCAACAAGCGCTGGATATTATCTCAATTTGTCAAACTTGTGATCTCGCTTTAAAAGGAGAATTTGGCCCGCATTGCAAGACGATTTCACTGTCCATTCAGTGCAACCAAAGCTCCCTGGATCGTATATCAAGCATATCTTTGGTTCGAATGATTCCGTCGTTTGTAATTGCATATACGGGTAAAGTGCCAGAGGTCGGAGCTGAGCTGAGCTCCGAGCGCCCTTGGAGACTCCTCCGGATTATCAGCAGCTGGTTGCTTTCGGATGATTCGGTAAGGTTAAGCTGCTTCTCCAAATCACATTGACAAGAATCATTACTGCAGCTACGTTGGATTACGATTTCACGGACTGATGCACATTGGTATCTTTTGGAAGGCCTCCAGATGCTCTTTGTACCACCACATCTGGAGGAAAAGCATCAAGATTTCATGCAGTGCTGTCTCACAGTAACGGAAGAGTTTTGCAAGAACAGCCGGAATTTAAATACAATTGCTGTTCACCAACTCTGTAAAATATGCGAAACAATATGGACTTATCAAAACTGTAGTGTTCAATCTCGAGTTCTCTCGATTCTCGTCTCAATTTGGCTGCATACGGAGAGAAATCGTACCGGAGGTGAATCTTCAGTGTGGGCTGACTGGGATGAAGAAGAAGCGGGCACTGTTACAAATACAGACACAAAAGTGTCCATGCCTGGTGACAAGGAAGTTTTGAATGCAACTTTCGAAAGTATACGTGCATTGGGGCATGAGCATCTCGCACAACTGCTCTCAAATATGCAAGAGAGTCTGACCCAAGATTTCACCAAAACGTGTTTAGGCATGCCGGCTGATGGTGACGGGATCGACGAAGTAAGCCTTCTCTGAGATTTCGGTCGATCTATAGTCAGTGAATCTCCGGCGACGTATTCGCCTTCCATTCGAAGATGATGAAGTGAAATATTATCCACCCGCGATTAACTCCTCGATATTGCTTGTGATGACCATCCTCACGAACCATTTGATGTGCTATCGATGAGGTCAAACAGATTCCTTGGACGCCAAAAGTACCAAGTGCGCTGCTGCACTTTAACTTTGACTACTCCGTCCTCTTGTAATTTCATTAAATGCTGCAGGACGGATCTTTTTGCAGCCATTCTGACCAGAAAAGTGACGTTCTGATACAGTATACTTGTTATTTTATCGATGCCAATCGGGACCTTGGATCTTCCCATTATCACTAAAATATCTTGTTCCCGCTGAACACGATGTTCGATGTACTCATTAATCTTACACTTGGTATTCACAATGACAGGTCCATGACCGGGAAACATCGTGTCAGATTTTAATGCCTTTAGCTTTTTCAAAGTTGCTAATAGCAATTGCAGTGATGTAAAGGAAGTGCTTCCAGTACCCAAAATGCAGTCTCCCGTGAATAGAAGTCGCCTTTTATTGTCTTGCAGACTGCAATTTACATCGAGTTGAAAGCAGACATGGTCCATACTATGTCCAGATGCATGCAATGGTGTTAATATTGCATTTGTTCCAACCGAAAAAGACTTCATAAGACTCAAATCTCGAACTCCGAGCCTCATACTCTGCTCACTTTTCATATTGACCCTATACTTCCAAATGCGAATTCCCGGAAACAGCTTTCGAATGTGCATGATTCCTCCCATATGATCAAGATGGCCGTGTGTGAGGAGCAAGTCGCTGATGTGTTCTACACCGTGCTTTTGACAAACTCGGGCCAGTAATTTTATGTACGAAGCATTGCCGTCACTGCAATCAATAAGTATCCGACTTTTTCCCATACCGACCAGATACGTGTTGGTTCCTTGTAATGTCATTTTTCCTGGATTCTGGCCCAAAATCCGAAGCACGAGAGAGTCTACTATTTCAACGTTCGGTAAATATTCCAATGTTTTGTTCGCTCCTTCGACCCAAACCAAGAAAGAATGCATTCTGACTTGTATCTGGAACAATACTTGTGTCCACTTGGAACATTGCGAATCTCGTATTCGCCAAAATTCGTGACCAAGGCGCACAATATAGAACAAAATCGAAGAGAGCAAAAGCGTAAAGATAATGTCCAGCATGTCAGAAGCCTTTAGGTGTATGATTGGCTCCTTTCTACCTGAATTTTCAACCAGTCATCTTAGTCGATCAATCTCCACCATTTGTTTGTAACGTGGTCGAATTCCTCCAAATACTTCATTTCAGAAAATGGCAGCAACGATACCTGTATCCAGTTCCACCCTAGGGTTCCCTCGTATGGGCCCCAATCGTGAATTGAAATTTGCCTTGGAAAAGTTTTGGCGTCATAAAATCACCGAAAACGAACTATATGATGTAGCGCACACAGTGGAAGCTGCCAACTGGAAAGCTCAACTCGATCGAGGAGTTGACAGCGTACCCGTGGGCATGTTTACTCTGTACGACCATGTACTGGACTGGACCTACTACCTCGGCTGCGCTCCTGAGCGTTTCCAGCAATTGAAGGTCAGTTTGGAGCAATATTTTGCCATGGCTCGAGGAATGGATGGCATCCCGGCACTGGATATGACCAAATGGTTTGATACCAACTACCATTATGAAGTTCCCGAATTCGATGTGAAAACGTGTCCTAAAGCAAATTTTGAGCCTTTTTTGGACCATGTCAAGCGTGCATTTAAAGTAGTTGGAGAAGAGAAGACAGTTCCAGTTGTTTTAGGGCCTCTGACCTATTTAAGTTTGGGCAAATTCGACGGAGTCACATTTGATAAACTGTTCGAAGAGATTTTGCCTCTCTACAAACAATTGTTTGACTCACTTAGAGAGCTTGGCGTAAAGAACGTCCAAATTCATGAGCCCTCACTGGTTTCAAATGCTGCTGAAAAACTAGTGAAGTATATTCCGAGAGTTTACGGATCCGAAAACGAAAATGGAATAATTGATCACTCGACGATTTCTGTCAATCTTGTGACGTATTTTGAAGAAGTGCATCCTGATGTATACCAGTGGTTTCTCAGGTCTAAAGTCGCGGCGATCTCATTGGATTTCACCCGAGGTGACAACCTGTTAATTGTTCGCAAGTTTGGGTTTGCTGATGGTAAATGTCTCGGAGCTGGAGTCATTGATGGCCGATCTGTGTGGAAGTTCGTGCCACAAAAGACGCTTGCTTTGCTGCAAGACATCCTTGGTGTCCTACAAGCGAACAAAGATACGTCTCTATCCATTCAAATGAGTTGTTCACTGCAGCATGTGCCGTATACAACGAAGTGCGAGCAATCACTGGATACTGGTGACATAAAGGGTCTGCTGGGGGTACTTAGTTTTGCGTATGAAAAGCTATCCGAATTGGATTTGTTGAAAACAATCACGATCAAAGGCAAGCAGATATGCCTCAATGCGGTTAGTGAAGTGGAGAAGCATTGGGATACTTATTATCACGAAAACCCTCCTAAAGAAACTGTCCACTCACGACTGAGTAACGTCACCGATGCCGATCTTGCACGCCCTTCCCCTTTTCCTCAGCGTCGTCAACATCAGTTGAAAGGCCTTCCAATCTTGCCCACCACAACCATTGGATCCTTCCCTCAAACACCTCAAATCCGTGCCCTTCGTCGCAAACTAAAATCAGGTGAAATCTCAATCGAAAGCTACCGAGCTCGTATCGATGAGCAAATCGCATACAACATTGGTGTTCAAGAAGCGTTGGGTCTCGATATTTTGGTTCATGGTGAGCCTGAGAGAACAGATATGGTCGAGTACTTTGCTGAAAAACTTGACGGCTTTGCTTTTACCCAGAACGGCTGGGTACAAAGTTATGGGTCTCGTTGTGTCCGTCCACCGATCATTTTCGCCGACCTTGTTCGTCCTGTCAGCATGACCGTCCGTGAATTCGTTGTAGCCCAATCATTCACCAGCAAGTCTGTTAAAGGTATGTTGACCGGACCAGTGACAATCTTGAATTGGTCATTTGCACGTCAAGACATTAGCCGAAAAGATCAAGCATTTCAACTGGCATTGTGTTTGCGAGACGAAGTCGCAGACCTTGAAGCTGCAAATTGCTCCGTCATTCAAGTCGATGAGCCTGCTCTTCGGGAAGGAATGCCTCTCAAAGCTTCCAAAAAAGATGCATATCTGAAATGGGCTGTCGACGCATTCCGTCTTAGTACAGCAGTTGCAAAGAACGAGACTTCAATTCACACGCATATGTGCTACTGTGAATTTGCCGATTGTATGAACGCTATCGATGCGTTGGACGCTGATGTGAATTCCATCGAAAACGCTCGTTCCGATGACGAAACAATTCGCTCATTCAAGGAAATTGGCTACTTGCGTGGAATTGGACCCGGCACATACGATATCCATTCTCCCGTTGTGCAGCCCACAGAAGCGATTGTTCAAAAGCTCCAAAGCTTTTTAAATCTACTTCCAGCGGAACAAATCGTGGTTAATCCGGATTGCGGTCTGAAAACGCGAAAATGGCCTGAAACAATCGCAGCGTTGCGCAACATGGTTGACGCAACATTACAAGTTCGTGCATCATTGTAGTGTCCGAGTTTCATAGCCAGAAGCAGAAAAACAGAAATCCTTCTTGCATACCCCTGCACACTGCACGAGTATCATGCTGACGAACGATTGAAAGATTCGGTCATTTATTCTATCTTACTGAAGAGGATGATGTAATCGCCAATCTAGATTTTTTTAGCTTTCTTGTTTTATTCTACTCCCACGTCTGCACATGCACACGCTCCCATATGGTTGAATCAGAAAGTCCTCTCCGACTTGAAGGCGACGATGTATTTATACATATATCCGTCTATAGTTAGTGCGATGCGAGCCATAAAAGCACATCTTCGCAACGGCTCTATAACGGCTACTTCCCTCGGTTTCAGCTTTATCATACAATAACCAATATAAGTCAAAACTATAATTATCAATGTCCATAAAAATGTAATTTTTGTAGGGAATCCCAAGCGACACACCGATAAGCACAAAAAGACATCCACTTGTACCTATAGTCGCGTATACACGCCAGGCTTTGATCCTTCTCACAGTCTGGCTCATTTTTTATCCTGCACACAATCACGAATAAGAATGGGACGAGCTGGGAAAAACTCGGAACGTAATTCGAGCTATGAAAGACGAGCGTGGACCCGGAAAGAGGATGATGCAATTATCAGACTAGTGGAAGAGTACGGAACGAAACGTTGGAGTGTCATTTCCGACCATCTGAATAGTTTGAATTATGGAACAGAGCGCACAGGCAAACAATGTCGAACGAGGTGAATATAGTTGCAATAAAAGTGTGAAGCATCACACTAAAAATCGTTTGCAAAAGATGGCTCAATCACCTGGATCCTACAATCAAAAAGGATCCGTGGACACCCGAAGAAGAGCAAATCATAGATGACGCACAAACACGGCTAGGGAACAAGTGGGCGGAAATATCAAAGTTACTACCCGGAAGGTACAAAAGAGAGTCAAATGGATTGACTGTGGGAGTTGCTGATCATTTTTGTTCTAGAACGGACAATGCGATCAAAAATCATTGGTATTCGTCAATGAGAAGGACGATGCGAAGAATAGCGAAACAGCAAAATAAAGCCATTTCACACAGTAGCAAGTTTGGAGGCAAAATCAGCAAACAGGCTCCTAGTGTTCAAAGTTGCCACGGCGGGAGCGCTTTGATGGATTCCAATAAAAATCACCCGAAATTGAGTACGTTCATCACATATCGATTCATTGTTTCGTCAATCCTGACTTGAGCTCCCTGTGAAGCCCTAGTTTTGAGCCGAAGTCATTCTGGTGAAAAATCATGTAACAATATGTACAACGGCGGTAATAAAACAATGCAATCGTCACCTTCCGAATTTTCCAAAAGACCGAATCCCAAGCGGAAGCGCAAAGATCTACGCATTTACACCGACACCAATGCACTTCCAGATGGCATCCTTCTACCAGACTCTCCACGAAGACTCTTGCATACTCAAATTCTGCTACAGCTATTTAATTGCCCGTCAATGCCGGAACCGTACATTGCTCCGCACGTAGGATTCCAGCAGGGAGCTGGTGATCTGGAAGGAAAGTGGAAATGGAATAAGAGAGATGGGGTGAAGAAGTTGGATGACAATAATGTGGTCCTTGGTCCCGATGGTGAAGAACATCGAGTTTATAACGGATGTACGACAAACAACAATGAACAACAACCATTCAACGATATGATTGACCGCTCTATCAATTCATTTGATCACTTGGACATCGAATTCAATGAGGTAAGAGGCACATTTGTGGTGGAAGCCTTCTTTAACTGATCGGGTTTAAAAACAGCAAGTTGCCGAGCTATTTAACGTACCAAGTTTAACGGGACTGCAACCGCCGCTAAGCCTTCGTCGCTCACCACGCTTTACTTCAGCAGAATTTTCAAAATTGGATGGACCCAAATTTTCGTTCGATGACCTCACCTTTCACCCTGAAATTGATTTTGTACGTTGAACATGATGTCGTTTTTTTTGTACAAACTCTTACATCGTCTCCCATGCAGGATTTACTTTCAGAAAGGAATCTCGCACTTCGACGGTCCCCACGCCTTCGCACGGATGTATCAGTAGCTTTTCCACAAGGCCCAGGATATAATCGACAAGCAACAATTTATAAAACCTATGATCAGCCTGTGCTTGATGTCGGATTGCAGCAGGATAACAATCTTGAGCTAGAACATCCTGTCACACCGACGCTCAAAAGCCCACAATTACGACATTGGCTGGATGGTTCACCAAAGGGATTTACTACTTCTGTGTAGCTATTTAAACGCGAAGGTGAAGTATGTACATATAGGTCACGGGTCCAATGCTGTATCTATTATAGGCAGTGGTAAAAACATTAAACTACTGAATAAAGTCTTCACAACACTTTCACAGAAGACTTTGTGAGTTTACCCATGGACGATTTGATTAAGCAAGCTAGCGAGATAATTGTTCCGGAACGCAGTGGACAATTTTCGATTGATTTTCGGTAGCAGCAGTGCTTGGAATGAAGTGAGGATGGTTACAGACGGCGGCTGTAGAGATTTTAATCGAGTATTGACAAGTCTGAGTCTCGCCAATGCTCAGAATTTGAATGGTGTCGACGTTTTTTCGCTCACAGAAAATGTACACTTTCGATTCCCTTAGTTTTGCATCATCCGACTCTCCTTCACACGTTGTACCGTCGTTGTAAATTTGCACTAGTGCTGGTTTCATCACGTGTTCTGTGCTATCAATGTGCTCAAACACCATCGCCTTACCGGTTTTCAGCAAATTTTCATTTTCCGAATGATCGAAGTTGCCAAGCACGAAGTTAGCGGTAATTTGGCCATCTTGTTCATGATACTGACGGATATTTACATTCAAACAGATCTCATACGACCACCACCCATCTATTCGCTTGACACACGCATGCTTTGAGAGATCTGCCATTATAGCAGATGCTACAGGGTACAAATCCCCATAGTTTGAGGTATACCGCCGATCGCAGAAAACCCGAGAGGCCAAAAGAAAACTCATTGAGCTGTCGCTCTTGGATGTGTGCACCGCCACAATTTCGTCACCACTATGAGAACCAGTTTGGCAAATGTACTGCACCTTATATGTTGGTTCACTGAACTTATCTTTTTGCACTGAGCTCACAAAATATTGCGTGAATACCGTCTCCTGTGTGTCGAAATCCAGGGATTCCACACGCTTTTCTCCATTGTAATCGTCTGCCAGGGCCAAGTCAGCGCTGATAAAGTAATGTTTCTTCGCGTGCTCCCTCTGATTTAAGGAGCTCAAATCTCCGTTCGATTCTATTGAAAGTAGATCTTCATCGGAAAGATCCTTGCTGGAAATCTTACGAATCACAAGGCCTGGACACACTTCATGCAGGCTCCGGACATTTTTTTCGGAGTACAAAAGACATCCTGGTTTGATGTGGTGAAAAGCATTGTTTCCATAAGCAAGTCTCACTTTCTCTTTAACATGATGCGAATCTTTTGCATCAGGTTCTACGGTATCTGGCAAGAAACACTCCAAGCGCTGCCCGGCTTTAGTTGTCATGATGGTCGATGCGGAGAGACGAATCTTCTCCTTATCATCCTCGATATCGTCAAGACTTTCATGAACCTGGACAACATTGTTGCTTTTTCTTTCTTCGAGCTCCCGTGAGGCTAAGGACAATAGAGAGCAACAAGAGCGGAACGTAAGCACACATGTTATAAAAGCACGCATTGGGTAGCAGCCACGTCACTTGCAGATACAAGGGGTGAGAAGAAGATGATTGGATTATATGTTGGCATATCGATCAGTACTAGAGCTTTCTGTGCTTATGACGTTATTATTGGTCATTAAGCGAATATTTAATATGACAGTGAGCCCTTTTACACAAGCAATTGATTTCATCAGTTATGATACAAAACACGTTATCTTTCCTTAATTCGTCAGAATTTTTCAAGTTGAGGACTTCATACTCGCTAAGGTCAAATTAGCTTCCAGGGAGATGATTGCTTCGCTGAAAATAGAGTGCGCGATGAGTGCCATCATGGTTAGCGTATTATAGTGGAGACAAGTGATGCTTTCGAGATAAGCTGATCCATCCCATCCTGATCGGGATGCGAAGAAACTTCTCGAGCAACGTGAAAGTAGTTTCTGCTTTATCGTGTAAAGGTACGCACCGCATCAAACTGCTTTGGATCGTTTTGAGGAGTTGCTTGAGGCCAAGAACGATGCGCCGCAATTTGGAAAGCAAAATTTTAAACCCCAATACGCGGGCTTATTTGACAATTGATCACAGCACATCAAAGGAGCGAATCGAGTTACTTCATCGCTCCGAAGTCATGTTCATTTCGATTCACAGGTTACAAAGATGCAGTACTGGAACGCACGTAGCTATTTTAGGGAGTTGTTGTATTCACGCCCTTTTTGGTAAAACTCTCACGCTTTTCCGCATTAAGTTAACTTCTTGTCCGTTGAATTCTGTGTAACGTAAATTTTCAGTTTAGTGCGCTAAAATGGCAGGCTAAGCAAAATGACTAAAGAAATTGATTCACAAAAGCAGGCGTAAATCTGGGCACATCTCCGAATAGCCATTTTCGCCGACCATCTGATGCATATTTTTAATAATTTATCCCTGTGACTGTTTGCTCACAAGCTCAGCTTCAAGTCAGATATTCGCGAATTGCCACCGACCAGTTTAGTGCGCTAAAATCACTTGATTTTACTATAGATCGGTTTGCTTGACTGCATTCGAAAACTGATACTTATTGAAGAAATTCAGGAGTATGTAAGCTTATAGCTTTTGAGCACTTAGATAAAATTTGGAAAGTAATATATATTGAATGTCGAAGGTCCTTAGTTCCCTATACTAGCTAGTCTAAGCCTTTTTCGTACTGGACACTCACATCCATTAATTTATTGTCCAATAGCTGCAACTTGGTTAGACTGATGTGTTCCACACTGGTTCAGGGACATCAGCTTCAACAATAGCCACTAATCAAAGATTATGCACCGTACCACACTATCTTATCTTTCCGCAACATGACGACAAGCATGTTGCAGAGCAACTATGTTGTACACTCCAACACTCCCACTCAATGTAGTTGCAAGGTCAGTTTAATCCCCATTGCATCACGAATAAATTTCATTCTTTTCGTGCCGAGTGCTTTTGTCAATATTACTTTAATCGGCCCTTCCAAAATCTTCTCACGAATAAAGTGATAGCGAACATCCACATGCTTCGTTCGCGCGTGATATCCCGGGTTCGCTGCCAACGCGATAGCCCCTTGCTTATCTTCGTATACCACTGTTGATACCTTCTGTTAAAACCCAAAATCCGACAACAATACGTGCCCATAGTACGTCTTGAGTGCACATGCTCAATGCCATGTACTCAGATTCAGATGTACTCAATACCACTGTCCGTTGGTACTTTGACTTGAACACAACAGGTCCACCATTCAGTAGTATCAGAACACCACTCACAGACCTACGATCATCCAGGTTGTGTCCCCAATCAGCATCACTGTATGCTGATATTTGGTTTGGGGCCTCATTGCGATTGTAATGTATTCCAAATGTTATTGTTGATTTCAGGTAACGCAACACTATGATTGCTGCCTTCCAATGCTGTTGACCTGGGTCGGATGCAAATCGTCCAAGTTGGCTTACAGCAAACGCCACATCTGGTCTTCTGCAAGTTGCAACATATAGCAGTCGACCAATGAGCTGGCGATACGGTGTGCGTTTCATGATTTCCTTCTCTTCTGGCGTTTTTGGACTGTCTTCTCCTGAGAGTTTCAAACTTGAGTTACATGGATTCTCTGTGAAACGAGCTTAACTCTGCTTGAACAGTTCTGTAGTCACTTTCAGATACTTCTGCTGTGTAATTGACATCTCACGCTTCTTGTGATCGTAATTGATTTCCATACCCAAGAGGTACTTTACGGATCTCAAGTCCTTACTTTCCAATCGTTACGGAATTTGATGTCTCATATTGTTCACCATGTTGGTCGACTTATCTGCTACAATCATGTCATCCACATAAAGACATACATAAATCCAGCCATCACCGTCATACTTCTTGTAGATGCACCGATCTACACCACACGGTTGAAATTCCATTTTAATCAACGCATTGTGGATCGTCGCATTCCACGCAGTTGCAGCTTGCTTCAATTCATACAAAGCGCGGTTCAGTTTCAAAACAAATCCACTGCCAATTTTGAGTCCCTTCGGCACTTCCAAGTAAACCTTTTCTTTAATGTCTACGTTAAGGTAGGCTGTGTCGACACCGAGCTTTTCATGATATATCCGCCTGCACAGCACGTCGATCGAAGCATTCTGATCGCGTTTATGCTCATGACGGCAGCGTAAGTTTCGAACAAATCTACTCCATGAAGCTGTAGGAATCTCAAAGCCACCAATCTTGCTTTGTATCTCAGCGTCGTGCCAATTTCTTTCTTGGCCCAGACCTTTTTTATTCCAATTGTCTTCATTCCAGGTTTGCGTTCTACAAATGTCCACGTGTTGTTCCGCTTGTGTGCACAAAATTCATTCTCAATAGCTTTAAGCCACTTGTCCTTTTCGTAACCAGTCGTAGCTTCTACAAATGAACTTGGCAATTGTTTTGGAACCATTGCTACTTCAACCATCAACGACACATCGCTATCCAATCGATCGTTTGGGTGGGGGTTCTTCCTCATCGCTCGCGCTTGAATCGAAGCTTGGATCATAAAGTACGATACTGTTTTCCGGATTATTTTCAGCTCGGGCTGCTTCAATCATCAGTGTTGATGAGGGACAGTACGTGCCGCTTCTGCCCCACCACTCACACTGGTTTTGTCGGGAAGAAGTCATCGATCCATCACAGGATGAGATCTACGAGTCATTGATGGGCGGGACACTCAAGCGTCCGCAGTCCCCCACCAGATTCTATTTCTTCCGGGCGAAACCCATGTTCAGATTCAATGGCACGCATGGGTGCATCCATTTCCACGTCATCAACACCACTTTGACCTTCCATGTCCACTTCATCAGATCCATTGATTATATCCACATCGTTATTCCCACGGTAGTGTAAATCACCGCGCGATTCATAATCTGTGTCACACACATGCGGCTGTGCAGTTGGCTTTGTGGGTTCTATCATTGAGCATGTTGTCTTCGTGGATACTGTCCACTTCGCGTTCATCCAGTGTGATGGTTCTGCTGACCTTGACAGTGTTCGCTTTCAAGTCAAGTACTTTGTAGCCTTTGATATGAGATGCATAGCCCAGTTACATACAGCGAGAACTCTGCGCATCAAATTTCGTGCGTTTTGTTTCGCTGACATATGCATATCCAAGTGATCCGATCCAAATACACGCATATAACGTAGGGTTGGTTTCGTCTTGAAGCACATTTCGAATGGAGTCATAGTTTTGTTCGTGCATATCGTGATTCTATTGATTAGATGCACTGCGTTCTTGACCGCTTCAGCCCACCAGGTCTGCGAAACACACTTGTAGTGCATCATGCTTCTCGCCATTTCAGTGATTGTTCGGTTCATTCGCGCTGCCACTCCATTTTGTTGTGAGCTGTAAGGCACTGTTTCTGATGAATAATTCCATTCATCCGGCAAAGCGCATCAAATTTCTGGTTCTGAATTCACTTCCGTTATCCGTGCGTATACCCTTGATCTTAGTTCCACACTGTAACTCCATCTCGTTTTTGTACTCGATAAACTTTGTGGTGAATTCACTCTTGCTCATCAGAAAATAAACATTCACATATGTCGAGAAGTCATCAATGAATGATAACATGAAACGAGTTCCACCAGGGGTTTTGATCTTCATCGGCCCCATTACAACGGATCGAACAAGTTGTAATGGATAATTTGTCCTCATTTTTGATTCTTTAGGGAATGCCGCCACAGCCATTTTTCCATGGAGACATCCACTGCACAAATTGTCGCTCTTATCGTAAAATTTTGGCAAACCTTCGGCCACAGCTGCGTTTTCTGGTAAACATTGTAGGTTGGGTGGCCCAATCTGGCGTGCCATAGATCCCACTTGTCCTCAGGCTTCTTGTGTTCAACTACCATAGCGTTGTCTTGCTCTACGCTGAGTGTATAAATACTTCCTTCACTTTAGCTGATATGATCAGATCGTTGCCCCTATATATGCCGCAGTATCTCACTCCGAAACGCATGTTGAGTCCGTGTTGAGCAATCTTCGGAACTGACAATATTCGTCTATCCAGAACCGGTATGTGCAGTACTTCTTGCACAATTACCATCGTGCCATCCTTGCAGCGAAAAACAATTGCTTCCAGCTTAGCGCCATCTGCGACGCGAAATTCAACGGGATCCTTGAGTTCCCGGTCTTCGACAAAATCTTCCTTGGTGGGAGTCATATGTGACGAGGCCCCACTATCCAATAGCCATCCTTGTTTGCCACCATCATGAACTGTGAATGCAACTTCCTTCATGTTCTTCGCAGTCTTGACTTGCGCTCAAATTGTTTGTGGCCCACCTTATTGCATCTGTGACATCTTCCACGGAATTGTGGCTTCTGCTTGAAACTTCTGGTCGCTCTCGTTGTTGACGCATTGTTCATCCTTTTCCTTGACCGTGGTGCACACGAAATGCACCCCCCGAGGTCTCTTTTTGCTGTTTCTTCTCATATTCCTTCAGCAGTTTTTCTTTCACGTCCATAAGTGTAAATCCGGTTGAGTTTTCTAGAATCGTTACTATCTACTCGTACTCCGCTGAAAAAGTTCCAAGAAAAATCGTCATCTTTCGATATTCATCCATGACGTCTCCAAGTGCCTCCATACTCAATGTAAGTTCATCGAACCGATCGATGTGATTGGCCATGTGACTCCCTTCTTCCAAGCGAAATTCATGGAGCTTTCGAATCAAAGCCACTCTGCTTTGAAGGTTTCGCTTGTTATAGTACTGCCTCAGTGTATCCCATAAATCCTTAGCCGTACTTGCGTGGCGAATCTTGGACTGATGCTCCACTTCGAGTTCCTGAGCAATTACCGCATGCGCCTTCATGTCTTTCACTTCCCAGTCCGACTCTGACCTCTCTCTTGACTTCATTTCCATGATGTGAGTCATCAGGACCTTTCGCGCAAGTGTCATTTTCATGTTGGACGACCAGTGGAAGTAATTGCTGTCCCCGAGCAAGTCATCAGGCTTCTTCATCTTCTCTCTAGCGCTAGAAAACGATATTGGGCTCATAACCTGATAATTATTGAAAAAAATAAGTACTCTTATAGCCACTAATCAAAGGTTATCTACCGTATCACACTATTTTATCTTTCCACAACATGACGATAGGCATGCTGCAGAGCAAATATGGTGTAAACTTCAACAAAAACAACCCTAGCCCGTTGAGGCGCAAATCTTGTCAATATGAAAGTTTGAACATATGACTAATTGTTAGAGGTATCTATTTTCAGCACTTACGTCTGCATGGGTGTCAGTGGCCTTTGAGACCAAGAACAGGAAAGTGAAAAAAGTTGAGAATGCTCGACGGCGCGCTCGGTTATCTCTCTAAGTAATGATGATTTATAGGCTCTATTTTTGCGCATGCAGCTTGCGCAGCTACCGAACCCGCTCATGGAGCATGCTGTTTCAAGGATTAGAAGCGCGCTTATGTGGTAGTCAACCTGAAAAATCGAAGTTCATAGCCTTTTGCAACGAGGTGGTGTCTTTTTTTGTGGTTTGGTTCTTCGTCTGTTTTACAAAATAAAAAGGATCATTTCAAATAAGCAACATATAGTGAAATGAAAGATATGCCATATAAAAAGGCTAATGCAATCATCTATCATGCAACGTGGGCTAGAGAGCCTCACGAACGAGTTTTCACTACTAGAGCATTTTTATCAACTGTGCGATTTTCTGCGATCGGCTTCGTCTGCGTCTATTATATGTCATGAAGCTGTTCGCGGGTGAGAAGCCTCCCTGCGACATGAACAGTCTTGCGCTTCTTGGTGGGGCCGGCTCGCTGCTGGGCGGGAAGTTTCAAGATCTCGGTCTCCATAGCCGACTTGTGAACAAGCCACGTCGCCTTGCTGTGGTGACGCCTGGCTCCACCACTTTTAAAAAGGTTGAGGTGCCTTGTCATTTTCGGGAGCGACAGTGGAAAGAGGCCTGCGGTGCGAAAGCCAGCCACGTAATTCTTCCCCAGAAGTGACTGGGTCCATGCTGCGCTTCCCATTCGAAATGCCGCTTCCTTGCTTACACTCCTGTAATCTACGGTATACGGTACAAACTAACATAAGCCAGTGGGTAGGTAGACTGAATAGCGAGTTGCAATGAATAAAATTACCGGTAGCCATCATGTGCGTACGAACCATAGCACGAATTGTCTTCTTGAAAGCCGAGAACACGGCTATTTCGGGTGGTTGCGCAAGGTGTGTTGCATTGGCAGGAAAACACATGAACTAAATACCAAGCGTCTCTCCAATTCGACCAAATCGACAGACAAGTGCGATAAGTACCCGTCAAAGAGCAACAAAAGTGGGCGGGAAACGGAGTTGGGCCAGAGTCCAAAAACATATCCACCCACCTAAGAAAAGTCGCTCTGTTAATGAAGCCGCTGTCAGTACAAGTGAGACGAGATCCAGCAACATAGTAGCAATCCATGAGATTGCGAGGAACTCTCTGACCAGGGAGGATAAAAAGGGATGGAATTACGTGTCCTGAAGCCCTCCCACAAGCCACTACAGACAAGTGAAAGTTTACGGAAATGCTTTTCGACCAAACGTTCTGGGACCCCTTCATTGCAACCACCTTGGTGTTCTTCGCCCGAGAAAGGAAGCTCGTCTCACACATGTTGTACACTAGCCTCGCATCGTATCAACCCTCCACAACAATCTTCAGGAGAGTACCAAACAGGATGGAGAGAAGTTCCATGGAGCACTCGTTGAGACTCCTTGCGATCGACTGCGCCTCTCTGTTAGCCAGTTGTGGGTGGCGCCTCATGAAGCGTGAGTACCACCCGTCCGACACGGCAATTGATTTATAATGGATGAGTGGCGCCATCTCAGTCTCTCGGCGCAGCACGTCGAGCCTGGTAGCAGGCGTGACACTGAACTGCATGCCCTTAATCCACTCAACAAGATACGCCGCCCCTTCTTTCGTCAGCATTGGTGGTGGCCCTCGACGAGCTAGTTCTAGATCGGCGCCGCTTCTCCGGAGCTTGACTTGCTTGGTGAGCGTACGAAGGGGGATGCGCAGGAGTGACGCCACTTTGGTAGGCGATTCTCCTGCGCACATTTGGTCAACAGCATCAGCTAGGGTATCATTCGCGAACTGCTGGCGGCGTACTTGCATGCAGTATGCGCAAAAAAAGGCGGGAAAGTATAAACTATTGAAGGGAATGGTGAGATGATAGATTTTTTATTTTTTTGGCCTATCGGCATTGAGAATACGTCGAGTCATTTTTTTATTGGCAATATGATTGAAGTGCACTAAACTGAGTTTTTACGTTACTGTAAAGTCCACGCAGCCATGTTCTCATACAAACTGAAAACCTTACTAACTAATAAAACCTCATGTTTGCTTTTCATACGTGCATAAAAAGGCCCGCAACTTTTTTTAATGAAAATTTGTTACATGTGATAGATGCAGTTATCAGATAACATCCGCAATGACGTCATTAGCCTCGCTAACAGTTTCAGTAATCACCAAATGAATCTGTAATAGCTCATCTAGCTCATCTAGCTCATCTTGGTGCAGCTATGGGATGCTGTCTTGTATCGTACGATGTTTAAAGCCACTCTTCACGATCCGCGGTCCCAGTTGTTGCCAATGACGGCCAAAACTACCATTTATACCACATTTGCAGAGTCTATTCCAGTCTCATGGTATCTTCGCGATATATTTTGTGGGCACGTAGGTTACTTTCGAAAGTGAGCTGACAGCAGTGTGATATACAAGGGGTAAGGACTAGCATGGGGCTTCAGGTTAATTCGGGAGTGGTGTGGAACAGCAATGTTTTTATTGATTTACATTACTTACATCCATGTCTGCAGACTGATCGAAAACATCCTGGTCATCTTCAAGCACAATTACACATGGATCAACAACAGATAGCTCCTTTAAGCCTTATACGAACGCATCAACAGCTACCGCATCTCAATCACCTCGTCCGGTTCAACAGCAGCAGCGTACCCAGCTTTGAGCTTGCACTGAGCAAACCCTGCCACGACCATGGACGTCGAGATATCCTTCCAGGCATTTCTTGCCCAGCCTGCAACCTCTACTCGATCTGCAGCCTTTATCTCGAACGTTAGTGCTGTCGTTCTGGTTCGGTGATCAGCAATCTAGCCTTGTAGATACGGCAGCCAATGACGTCGAAGGTGATCATTCATGAGCTTGATCCAGACAGCATCGGCTGGCTGACAAAGCCACGTCAGCCCGGGAGGCACTTTCACGAGTACGATGTTCATTGACCTTCCGTACATAGTTGACTCTTTTACCCAGTGGCCACTGAAGTCATCAAGAAGGAGCCTCACGAGATCACTGAAGACGCTACGTTGCCCAAAATGGAAGCGCAGCAACTCTACTGTCAACGAGCCATTCCACCAGGCATTTCGATTTCCGGGAACTTGATTGTCGAGCTCGTCTTGAAGAGACTCGATCTGGGTCCATACGCGCCGACCAAAGCCATGCGCACACGCTTATTCTAGGTATCGACCGCTAGGATCTTGGAAGGCGCGGTCTTCATCACCAGAAATAGCGGGTACTTCAAACCGTGGGAGTCATCAAGCACCATCTCTGTCATCCGTTCCTTCTCCATATTGCCGCACTTCACCCAGAACGACTTGCTGCCTGTCTTCGTGATCGTTGTGCGACGCAGGAGCTCAAAGAATACAGCTGTCTGGTCGGCGTTGTAGATGGTCTTGATGCCCTTCACGTCTGCTCTTCTTGCCACTTCATGTGAAAATGCAGCCGCTTGATTTAGTGCGTCAGCTGGATCCTTCTTTCCAGCGTGCGTATTTCCATGGAACGAAAACCGGTGGCACTTCATGAAGCCGCCCTGACACTGCCATGCTGCGGTAAAGACGTCAAGCAGAATACTCAGTTCTCGGCCACCTCGAATGCGCGAGTCTTGAGCATTGCAGACGACACAGGGACATCGTCACAGCGGCAATCGTTTACCCACTACACGATTGAAGTTTCCGCAAATTGTGGAATTGTAGTCGCGAGGCCACGGTCACGACTGCATTGGTGACTGAAAGTTGCTGCCGTCTCAGTACGATGCTCAATTTGGGCGCGCTGCTGCTTCCATTTGAGCACGAGCTTTCGCTTTGATCCTTTGGGACCGTCGTCCGTGATGGAGAAGAGCCGTGAAATGATGGTGCTGATACCCGCTGTTGCGTAGTAGTTGATTACTTTTAGCTTGGAAGCATAGTCGTACGGCTGTCTTCTGTACACCTTCTCGTGTCTTCCTTCACCGGAGACATGGCGCCGGCCGGTGAGTTTCGCCACTTCGCTTGAATCATGATAATTGTTGTAATCGGTGATGAATAGGACAAAGTAAAATGAAAAGTGTTTTATTATTCGGGCTCCTTAGTTCACGTTAGCTAGTCTAAGCCCTGATCTATACATGCGAACTCAACAAGTATACATATCTGTTTACCGATTGGCGAAATACGATACGCAATTAGCTGATTGGCTTTTTCGTTCCTAGATCATTCATCTCGGTCATCATACGTCATGTTATGACGTAATGCGGATTCTGATCCGATATCTTGATCAATAACAACGGATTTTGTGTCAAGGGGATGATAATCAGTTTGAACCTATTTTAGGCTCGTTGCCCTTCTTTTAATGCGGTACGTCCTATTTCACAACTACACGTAATTACGCGTGTGTTGAAACTGCTCCAAATAAAGAGCGCCACCTATGATACGGATTTTAGCATATACATGCCTGTATTTTTTTGTCTATTGACCGAATACGATATGCCATTAGCTGATTGGCTTTCTCATTATTACATGATTCATCTGGGTCATCTTACATCATATCATGACGTAACGCAGATTCTGATCCGATAAATAATAGCTCTGACCACAAGCAAATTGCTGCAAATAGCTGTATCGTCATCAGTGGTACATGATACCGATTGATGTGGTACTGTCCGTAGCAACAATTGTTTTTGAATGAACCAGCACGGAAGATTTTGATTGGTCAAGACTAGTGTCCGTACCGACATTTTTTCCGTAGTAAATAGTGTTTTGCATTAATTGCAATAGTGGTTACATTGATTTCGATGATTACTGAAGACGTCTACGATCGCTACTTCAACTTCCATGTTGCAGATTTTTACTTTGGGTGCGGCTATTGCCACAGATGTTTTGGCTATTGCCACAGACGGTAGTATTTGATTGGG